>VNWX01000408.1:0-22747 GCA_009869905.1 Ceratophysella communis | reverse complement strand
ATGTTTGCTAACTACTATAAGCCTACTTTCATTTTTCCCTCGTTTTCCAGCTATAAGAACTTTTGCTGGGATTTAAAAAAGAACTAATATGGTAAAATATTCTGGAATTGTTGACAGTTAACCATGAAATTTCGGATGCTGAAAGCATTGGATACCATGCTTGTATTACAGTAATTGGTCTGCATTATAACAAGCGAGATTTAGAATTCATTGCTCTAGGGTATACCATACCGTTGACCAGATGCAGATACCATTAAAAATATAATCAGTATGCATGTATTTACGACACTGGCCTGCGGTATGGGACAGCTAGCCACGTCCGATGATCAAAAACATCTCGAAAAATGCACAAAATCGTTTCCCTAGACGGTTATAAGAGTTACCTACAGTACCTACTATGTACAAAGTATTAGATTAAGACGAGTACAATTCAACAAAGTTGAAAAAGGTAAAGAAAGCTGGACGCTTTCTTTCGGGTTTCGCCTATCATAAGACGCCGACTTTTTGTTTTTCTTTTCGCCAGTTGGCAGCTGAAAGGCACGAGGCAATTTAATCTGATTGTGAGAGTGAAAGGAGCCCTGGAGCTCCGCATCATCTGAGCTCAGGTGCAGAGGATCAAGGCGAAGGAACAGAGAACAAATTAAATTGAGTGGACAATCATATCGCACTGAGCAGTCAGACACAAGATTGAAAAAACATGAAACTGGACTCCAGTGGTACTTACCCCACTTCTAAAATTGCTTTCTTCACAAACCTAGCTTCCAATCCAATCTCGGCCAAGGGAATTAGGATTCTATCAGCACAGCTTTCTTTTCCGTGTCAGACTTAATGTCTTAATATCCAGAGTGACATCAATTTCATTTTCCATTACCTGCCTCTGCCTATCTTACCTGCCAAGGCCTAAAATAAAACTTACTTTTAGAAAGTGCTTTGAGGTATTTAGGATAGGATGCGTCAAAATCTCAGAAAAATTGTTGTATCGCTCCAGGAAAATTAGACATTTCTAATTTAATATTAAACTCACGATATGCCTGTACAACTGTAGCTTTAGCCGTATTCGAAAATCCAGTGCCGGTCGATCGATTCCTTCCAGCTATTTCATAACACACGATTTTAATGCAAAACGCACGGCCGAAGTTTGATTTAAAATATCGATAAGAAAATACGCCAGTTGGTCAATAGTGTATCACTTTATCAGCGGTTAAAAATTCATAATTTTTCGCAATTTTGCGATCCGATACCAAAAATAACATAAAAATTTCGCATCGCCGGATGTCTAATGTCTTCGCCCCCGCGCGCCCTTGAAGCCAATACGGCAATGAACTAAGGTAACTACATTGACAAGGTTTAATTGCACTTTTCAATCTTCCAACAATAACATCCATCCTGAAGAGCAGATGTCCATAATCCCGTCTAACGCGCTAGCTGGGAGTTAATCTTCCATTGATGCCTCCAGTACAAATAGAATCCATTAAGCTGGCTGCTGGTTTGCGGCAAGGCTTAGTAGCAGATGATAGCAAAATGCAGGGGTTCATTTAATAACCTTAATCTCCTTTATTCTCTCATCAATATTTACAGATACTTCCCAACTACACAGAGAGAGTAAGGAAGCCAAAATCCCGAATCCCTTGTCACGGCTAAACTCAAGTTGAGCTCCATATGGCTTCAACGTTCATAATATTTGGAGAAAGCAAACGAGAGAAAGTAATGGATTCAGGAGTTTAGCCACACTGAAAAAGCAGCTGGCTTACTGTAGATGAGTTCAAGGCTTGATGTCAATAGACATGGACGAACGGGGAATCTACGGACGTCAGTCCAACATCTTATTTGTCCGACAATACGTCAGCTGTCACCTACTTCCCTTAAGAGAATTCGGCAAGAAATAGACGATTCTATGAAACACGTGGAGGTACATAAGAAGCTGCTCAGGTTGACACATCATTAGAATTATACGAATGACTGAACTTTAATTAAAATATTCCTAGATAATTTGTTATACAAGTGCAAGGACGTGACAGTTAGCTCCGCAGGTCTTCGTAAATACATGGTTTATGTATGTTGAGATAATTTAAGTATTTATTTTCAAAGGGAATGGATAGGAACTAGCTTTAATCACGACGTAAAGTTTCTGTAGGAAAATTCCCATTTAATTTCGGCACTAAAAATAAGATCCTTTTAGCTTTGAAGCATGTAAAAGACGTCGTCGAAGGCGAGATTTTAAGCCCAAAAAATCTATTTTTAAAATAAGGCTGCAACATAAGTTCGACGAGCACAACTTGATCCGTCAAAAACCGCGAGGTAAAAAACGTTCTAGCTTTTCACTAGAGCTAAATAATCGACAAATAATGAAATTACAGGTGTTCGCGTCGTCAGTGAATCTATCTCAATACATCATTGAGAATACTGTCTAGACAAATAAAAGTTAGCCAGCGCGTCAGTCCGTATGAGAGATGCTTAGAGATAATCTGGTGAAAGCCGGCGTGTAAGAAAATGCTGTTGAGTGGAAATGCTTTGGTCCAAAAGGTTTCCCACCCCGCCACCGCCTTGCTTCCTTCCTAAAGAGGCGTTGGAGACCAATAGATAGTGAATAGCGCCTCATCGGAGACTCGAGTAATGGTCCAGCCAACTCCCGCGGAACTCATTCTCTTCGACTCCGACGAGTACTGGACTTGAATTGAAGTCCGAAGCTGCCTTTGTTGAGAAACGAGACTCATCCCATTCCATTACCACCATTCAATCACTTAGTCACGCTCCAACGCTATGTTGACGTTGACCCCACAATAAAATGTCCACTTCATTCTGCCAAATGGACATGGAACTAACCTCTTCGACCCATTCAAGTACATTTAATGACTCCCACGACCCGTATACACTCTACACGCTACTATGCTCACATTTCTCTTCTCTGTTCGTTTCCGATTCAGAACTAATTAGCATGATAAATCACTGGAGTCGGAAACCCTGGCTATGTCACGATTTACACTTAAAATCCAATGCTGGAATCCAGAAATTTTTCCCGTGCCTTAGTACATACCGCTTGCTGCAATGCATTCTTGGCGTTAGACGATATGTCTTGACAGCACTGCAGGCAAACTGCAGGATCCTTGAAATTTTAGCTTGTGCTAAAAAATCCTGGACCTACTTAACCTGCCTTCAATCACAGATGCTTGGCCACAGGGCTTCATTGCAGAATTAAGTTTTTAGTCCAGAAAAAATTAAAGCAACTAGCGAAAAAGGTAAACGTCAAAACATCAGAATATACTTTCGAAAACGCCAAAGGCTTACGTCAAAATAGGTAGATATCTCCATAAATTAAACATTCGGCCCGGACGTATATATGAAGACTTTTGTTTGGAGCCTCGCCGCATATTGAAGGACTCGGTCTTACCTTTTCCTTATTTACTTCCACAATTTTTGTGCAAACCACAGGAGGTTTTCAATTGAAGAACTACATGACTTGTCATGATATCTCATGGAATAAGCTTTTATTAAAAAGGAATAATAGAACTACCCGAAACAGTTGCTTTTTCCTAATGTGCTCGACTCCTCCGATACATTTTATCAGAACAAAAGGAGATGGGCTGGAGTAACCGAGTTTTCTTATTAATAGGAATTACAGGCCTACTTCCGAGTTCAGGCACGTGCTCAACATTATATTAATATTCTGTCTTGATCTACTCTTCTGCCCTGCTTCGAACTTGGAAATCAAATCAAGCTCCCAGTAAGTAACTCTCAATTCTCTTATTTCATGTAGCCAGAGCAATTGAGTGCTACGAGTGTGACACGACCTGGGACATGGGCTGCTGGTACAAATGGAAAACTCCTCAGAGCAGCGTGGACCCGAAGCATTTGCGTCTCTGCAATGGAACGAGCTATTGTGTCAAAGATACGTTTCAAGACCCTTATTTCAGTGAAAGTATGATTTTCAAATTGTATATCTTATGCAGGCAAATTCCACTGTCGTCAAGCAAAATTCGCAGAAATGGTCAAAATAATCTAAACTTTCACTTTCCATGCAGACAAAATCCATGGTTTCAATCCATACGTCCAGCGGAGATGTGGGAATTTGGAGGATGAAGCCACAGGTGTGACGCGAGGAGTGCCGAAATGCTGGAACACGCCTATAAAGCTCAAAGTGGACAATAGAACGACGCTCGGCATTCAAAGGACAACGTGTGCCTGTTCAACTGACGGTTGTAATGCCGCTCAGGAGCTAATTGGATTTGCCTGGACAAAACTGTCATTTTTATATTATGTTGTAATGTTTGTCAAGATCTCTGTACGGTTTTTGTTCTGATTTGTCAAAGGTAATAGGTAGGTCAAAATTCGATGTAGTTTATAATAAATACTAATGCAAACTGCATAAATAAAGCCTTATTTTTTACATTTCAAGGCTAAGATTAACGCGATGCTGTCGCATCACAGCTTACCAAAATTACTGCCATTTAAATAGAAGAGCTTGAGATTAATTACTACTGCTTTTTAGCATATCGAAATACTCCTACCCTGTCCTATGTAGATTTACTAGTATTTCCGAACATGCAAATTCTTGTACGAATAAACATCAAAGCCACAGAGAGAATGGGCTGGAAATCCAACAGCGAAATGCAATTATCCCAGCGTTTGTTTCCCAGTACTTCGCATGTTGAATTGCATGTATCTCTTTCAGAGGCCGTGTGTACATCGGCGTAAACAAAGGCCAAAAGTGACGTTAATGACTCTTTGCTCGTGTCAATTAATTTACTCGTACTTTCTCGGCTCATTGCGAATTCCATAGCCCAAATCAAACCCGGGTCACTTTGAAGTAATTACTATTCATGTCCAAAAGTGTGAAATAAATAACCGATAGCATAGTAGAGACCTTACTCTAGTGTGAATTCAAGGCTACACGGTTCCAAATTTATTGCCTCGGGAAACATTCAGGTAAACTGCATGATTAGTCTCTAAATTCTGGCAGCAATTCTAACGTAAGTTTACTGATGAGAGAAACTGTGTGGCGGCTCTGGATTCTAAACGAGGTTTTTTGTAAAAACGGCCTCAGTAACTCCGGTAATTCGTAGATGAGAAACAATAAGGAATTTCAAGCGGAAAATTTACCTTTCAGCTCGAGTGCAATGCCATGTTAAAGTGGCTACGGCCTCAATCCGGAAACTCGATGTTCAGCCTGTGTTCATACTGTACAATTATCTCAATATCCGAATGGTTCTCCTATTATCGTTCGTCCGAAGCTCAATTTCCACAAATTGCTCGAACCATCAGTCACGAGTCGTTAGCGTATGAATGTAGTTGTGGAGCATGTCAGCCTTGTGCTTTGACCCGCCGTCGTCGTCATATCGAGGAGCCGCATATGCAGCGCGGAACTATTAGAGCGAGTGCCTCTCGGCACGTGCCGTCCAGAAACTAGGCTCGAAGTGTTGAAGTTCTATTGTACACGTAAGTAGTAGTGGGGAAATCAGGGGTGAAAGTGGGCAGAATTGGATTTGGAGAGCTGAGACGGAGGATTGAATTAGGTTCTGTGGAGATAGGCCGACGTGCTTTTCCGGCTGTCCTCAATCACAAGAAGGCTCACTCCTGGGGCCTGCTGCCCTCTCCGCATCTCACCTCTGCTGACGAGCTGAGGCCTTCTTCGTCATTAGAAGCGCCCTGATTAGGAGAGCTGCCGCTGCCACACTGTCTCAGTTCGGCGTCACTTTCACCACAGACGGTTCTCCTCAGCGTTATCCGCTGCCGAAAGCGTTCTGGAGGGTAATTGAACTTTCACTGGCCGGGTCAGAACGCCTGTCGACGTAGTGATACTCGACAAAAGGTTATTTAAATGTCACTTCACAAAACGAATGCATTTTTATTTTTTAAAATGATCAAGATGCAGTGCAGGCAGATGCGACTTTGTATCAATGTTAAGACAGAACACATTCGGACAGTCTGCATATCTACTTGTTAAAGAGAGCTGTCTCCAATTAATGTTTTCAATGATAATTTTTTTGAGGCCTAAAATAAACCCGATATCAACTGTCGACTACATGAAAAATGATAAGGAGTCAGGTCTGAAAAATAAAAGTGTGACTAATGCACAGACAGCATCATTAAGCACGTCCAAGGTCTGTGTTTTAGAGCAGATGTCCGCATGGATACCATCCTCTTGTTAATGTTGGGTATAACATGAACAAGATTGTCGAAGAAGGCTTAAAGACACGTTTCAGATTGTCGATGAGGTTCCAGAAATAAAAGATTATAAAAGACGCTCCGAGAATCCATGCTGAACTGACACAGAATGCTCAGTATAGACCATCGCTCCCTGGCTTAATAATACGAACGCCTCTTCACAGAACCACCACCACTGCTCGTCACTCACTCTACGCACTCAATCAGGCTGTCTCTGAGCCCACTTTAATTATCGAAACAGGGCTGGGAAGCTCAGGAATAATGAGTTGTTACTCCAGCTCAAATTGAGGTGACGACAAAACTTGAACTTGGGACAACCCCAGGAGTCTTTAAGTCAGAAGAACGGAAGTTCAAATGAAATCTTCTCACGCCGCCGTTGAGCTTCACTGGAAGCGTTTTAAAGTTTTTAAACTGAGCATCAAAGCTCAATTTGAGCATTAAAGTTGTGCAAGCTTTGGCAGTATGCGTGTCGGCGTTGCGTGTGCACTGGCTCAGGGGATGGACGGAGAAGGTCAATTGGAATAGGTCTTCGGCTCCTCTTCTACTACAAACTGGACAGAAGCTTCTAATTCTAATTATTGATCAATGGGAAAACCTCTGCGAGAGATTGGCGTACATAATTTGGTTCAGGCAACAAGAGTACATATAGTTTAGCTTCTGCTGGAAACCAGATCCAATCATTTAAAGCAGCCTCTAAATAATCTCTTCAGGCATGTGGGGCTTTGTACTGGTGGGGCTATTGGACAAAGACTAATTTATTTTTTAGAATCGAATTTCCTCTAGACGTTCTCTTGCTTATAAATATGCTTGTCCACACGCCTTCCTCATCTTGCCCAGTCAAGAAGTACTAAGGTAAATGCGAAGTGCATATGTGTGGAATTATAGGGATAATGGAGCCTCCGCGTCGTCTGGGTCAGCTGAATACGATATTCCATTAGTGCCGACTAATGGCTATAACCATGGCACATATCCAGTTTCAATTTCCAATGCCAATACCACGCGTAAAGTTTCAGTTTCTTGGATCATTGAAAATGTTGCGAAAAATACCTAAATTAAATTCGTTAACACACCATCAGTCCTCAGTCAGTCATCTAGAATCTAGAATGCTTGTACTCCTGCAGCATGTAAGTGTACAGTATTTGTATGCAGATCGATGGCACTCGTTTCCCAATCGTTGAAACAATAATAGAGTGCAGGAAAAACTCTTGATTACTTTGGACTTGATTTACAAACAAGGAATCACACTCTATTCGAATGTATAATGCACAGCTAAATAAGCACGTTAATGTTGGGCCGTTAACTTTAACGAGTATTGGTCCTCCGCACGAAATCTGCGTACCGAGAGGATGAATCTCCCCTCCCATTTTGCCTCTAATTAACAAGCAAAGGTGAACTCGCTCTGTAGCATATAGCACCTCTTTTTCTTTTGCGCCCCGGAAGTCGAAACATACGTCAAATGAAAGTGCACCTTTCCAGTCTCAACTTTGGATTGAAATTTCCTGAATTGGGCGAAACTAAGAACGCATGAGCTTTCTGTATTCAATGCAAATCTGTCAAGAATTTCAAATAAGGCTGCGGCCTTTTTTGAAAGGGCAGGATATGATGACAATCAATACATTCATTAAAACCAGAAGAAAGTAAGAGCAGCAAACGAGGGCTAGAAAATCCGTATTCAACCCTGACTCTGATCTTGAAGCGTTTCTTAGTAGTTTGCTGGAAAACTTGTGCCTTGCATGTGAAGGTGTGCATTGGAACGTGAGACGATTAGTCTCAAGCTCGGTTAGTATATCCTGCCCATAATTTATTAATACTTGCGTGACTATAAATAGTGAAGTTCAAATATTATTTGGAGAAGGGCAGACGTTAAGAGCACTCTGTCACGATTCCTATTCACTGGCAAAGGCCGCCCTTCGGCCTCATGGTTCCATAGCCTGTTTGGAGCTGATTTCAGTAGTAGTTGGAGGCCAAAAAGCTCAAAACCACGGCGTCATTAGTAGTTGGTTCAGTACTGTTCGTTTTTATTTCAATAATTCGCAAACTTAAGGCTAGCATATAATTTGGTTGTAGTTGTAAGATTAGAAGTGAGAAATTAGCATGTACCTATGCACGTAGTCAGCAACCTATTCTACACAGCTAGGGTTAAGCCGTAGGCTTCATAATAGAATTTCTCTGACCAAACCACGGAAACCGCATACGAACAAACAGAGAGTTTCTTAATTATGAATAGTTACAGGCGGCGGTGGTAGTGTGATAAGTCGTCCTTCCCAAGCGAGCAGCAGTAGTGAGCTCTCATAAATTAAAGTACGTGGTAATGGTAGGGTTCATTACATGATGGAGGACTTAATAATAGCACATCTCCGTGATATTAATATGACTAAAAAATAGAACGTCTCAATGCGTCAGTAATAAATTAAAACCAGGCGAGACTACCGCTTCCGACACTACAGACACACACTCAAAACGGTTACAGTGAAAACGAAATCACAATTTCTAGTGACTAGTAGGTAGTTAATGATAAGGGGACTCAGAAGCAAGTTTCAGAGAGTAAGGGTCTTGGTTCTGGCTACTAAATCAAGCTTGTTTTTAGAACGAATTCTCTATTTCACGCCTTCCGGGACTCTCAGGCCAGAAACTTACACCTTTCTGGGGGAAAACTTTAATTTCTCTTCTCATTCGCAAGAATTCCAGACTGGGTTCTCGTTATAATTAATGCCTGTCCGGAGGGGCGAAGAGCGAGGAGTGAATGAAAACATTAAGGGAATCCTCGAGAGCCTAACTGGAACTTTCACCTTTGGATGGCATATAGAAGGGACATCTGGGTTGGTGACACTGTAAGCTGCTCATTCAAAAAATTTCGAATTTCAATGTCGTACTAGGGAAAGGCAACCGCTTTCTCCATAGACGATTTCTGAAATGTCGCTTTCACCTTTTATCTCAGCCAATGCGTCTACCCGCTCTGTGCCCTCAACAGCTCAAGATGACCCAAATTCTAATATTCATTTCGAACGGAGAAAGCTGCAGTTTCCCGAAGAGGAATGTAATGGACTGACGTGGAGCTCAGCAGGCGAAGACACAAGGTCAGCCCACCTCTGTGAGGTGAGATGAGACTAATGGGCCAAGAGAACCCGGGCTTTGGGGCTAGGGACATTTGAGATGTGAGCCTGGAGAAGAGACTCTTGAGTAATAAATAACTGAAACCTGTGGCTTTTCTCCCGTTAAACCTACTCTTGTTGAAGACCCGAAGCCCTCTTCAGAGAAACCCGCGTCCAGATGCAATAGATTTTCATAAACGTGGAGATTTCTGCCAAGGACACACAGACTCCTTGTCGCATCTAACGCTTTATTACGAAGCATGGGGAATCCTAAGCCCGCAACCCCTTCCTTATTCCGCTTTCCCTTAGTAGTTAATATACCCCATTATGCTCCATAGCAGATTGTGAACGTGAAGGAAGACTGGTTTCGGTCCAGACTGGAAACCCCGTGGATTGGGTCGAGGCATGATTGGCAAAGGGCTCGATGAGGCTCTTAAATACAAGTGCTCAGGCTGTGAGACGGAACGGACTTTCGCAGCTTTCCATTCTTCGCATCAGTCTTGGAAATGGGCTCGAAGCTGAGTTTCCGTGGATTCCCCAGTGCTATTAGGGCAGAGCCAACACAAATCCCTGTCAAAAGACACACAAGGGTGAGAAAGAGACACAGAAGTAAGAAAGCGGGACACATAGATTAGGTCAAAGACATTCAGGAGGGGCAATAGGTGTGAGGGGTGGGGCTACCTGATTGGCCTGGTGGGACGAAGGGTTGACCGCCGGTGGGCAGGGAGACGAGGCAGCTCAGGACGGCAGCTCGATTTCCGTGACACGGCTCCAAAGCAATAGGGCCCGGGCAGTCCTGAAATAGAAGACATGCTTTTATTCCACGCCATTGACTTTCTCCCTTGCCTCGTACTTGAAACCCCGGAGGCCAGAAGAAGGATGCAAGAAACATGGTTCAGTTCGACCTTCGCTGGGCCAATTCCAGTCGTCCGTATGCCCAAAAGCATGAACAAATCACCACAACAATATTCCCGGAACGAGGAAAAGCACAAAATGCCTCAACGCACCGCCAGGAATTACTTTCTCCCGGCCAACTTCTACTTTAGCCTTGCCTTGCGTTTGCAGCGCGTGTTGAAAATATACACTCAGGTAAATCCGTCCGTATAAATAAAACTAATTTTATCGTTTCCTCTCATGTAAGCCTTTGCAAAACAGCAGCGGGACACACGCCGTCACTTTAGTTAGTGACATGCGGACCATGACAAGCACAGTTGACCAGGTGAAGCAAAACACGCAAATCAGAAATCTAATTACTGAAGCGTTAACTGAACAGATTTAGACTGGCTAGACTAAGAAATAGCACGTAGCAGAGCAAGGGTGGCATCTTTTCTTGCGGTCAGCGCAATTATGAGACTCGGGGTTACCCTCCGGGAAAAGCCTGTGGAGGATAGGCCAAAGAAGTTATGATGCGTGCCTAACCCTGGTCCAACCACGCTTGTAAATCACACTCTGTAACCGTCAGATTTATTCCTGCTCATCGGCCTACAGAATCTGAGTAACGGGCCTTTCGTCTCGTTTTCTTCCTGTCGCAATCCTACTATCAAGCATTCCTTCTCCAGTCAGTGCGAATTATGCTCAGCTCACTGAATCGTCCATCCGTTCAGGAAAAGAAGTTGAAAGAAAGCCGGGGCTATAAATCGAAGGAAAAGAAAACACACAGGTACCTTCCGCCGCTTTCTCAAAGACGAGAGTCCGTTGGTTCCTCCTCGATTCTTGCCAACTTCGATGTAGACTTGAGCAAAGGGCCGACTTGCCATTTGTTCCATCTCGACGAAGAGCCGCTGGGGAGAAGATACAATGATGTAAAAGAAGGATTAGCCAAGTCAATCATGATTGAACTCCCTACTTACGACTTACATAACCCATCATCTCTCAGCTCAGAACAGAATTCATACTCAAAGAAAAAATTCAATTTCCAACTCAGTCCCGCAGAGTTAAAAGAATTTCGTCTTAAAGAAATTGATTGAATTGTTCCGAGCCCATTTATTCCAGAGCTTTCTGCTCATGTCAACTGGAGGATTCTGAAAAAATTTCTTGACTAACCTGCCGTCTCCGGTACATGTCATACTTCTGCTTGATTTTCCACAAAATGGCTGCGGCCACCAACAGAATCAGGAAGCACCTTGAATTCAGTAAAGGAGAAATGATGGTCATACACTCTGTGAACCGGTAGAAAGCCATATAACTGCATAGACGAATGTCGAGAGGCATGAAAAATGTTCCCCTTAAACGATCCACTTAGCTAGTGTCAATAATGGCCCTCACTCTCGCACCAGGTGCATTCAGGAATCACTTTGAGAAACCCATTCAGAACCGACGCACAGCATGTGACTTACGTCATCATCAATAATCGCCGTGTCCAGGGCATCGTTCATTATTAGACCAGAAGTTCAATCAACTCTACTCAATCTCTACTGCTGTTTCATTGTAACTGCCGAGTCGTGTCCTGAGCCGCACCCAAAACGCTGCGCTAAAGAAATCGGCAAAGTGTATGGAAACAAGTAATCGATGCCATTTGTTCGGGGTGAACCTAGTACTTGACTTATTTTTTGGCAAATTCTTGATTGCATAAACGCTCCTAATTCCTGATTAGTTAGCACTTGCAAATGTTCTTTTAAAAAATCCTGGATGAAAACCTGACCTTCGGATATCGGCTCTAGTTAGGTTGAGGGCCAGGAAGGTGAGCGGCACTACGGCAAGTAGCTGCGCAATACCATGGCAATTGGACTGTCGCAACCCGCACTCTAGTTACTGCTCTTACATTGAACCATGAAAAATCCTAAAACCAATTTGTTCATTTTGCAACCCCCAGCGATACTGTAAAAGCGGATATATCTGTCCTAGGTCCTTGGCTACTCTACCTTGGCGATGAAATATTTGGAATGATGTTCACTTCGCTGGATCAGGTTAGCGGAGAACCAATCAGTATTTCTAGCGGCTCTCCGCATCGAGGTTTATAAGGAGAAAGCGGAGCTATAGGTTCTGCCTACTACATGCTCAAACTTTTCTGAGAATGAATTGGACTGGGAAGTGGGGAGAAAGATTCATGAGATGGGAGGTAGGCCGACCAGTGAGGTAGTAAAAGTGGAGGTTGGAGATTCCACAATCTGGACCAAAAGGCGGACGGCAGGGAAGGGCAAGGCGCTGCTGGGTGCCAGGAAGGAGCCAGACACCAGAATTCAATGTTCTGTCACTGAGGATTTCACGCCAAAAAGCATTCATCATGAACGCATGCATAAGCAGAGAAAAGCCTCGACCGACACGAGAAGGGTCTAAAGCCCACGATGCCTGCTTCTCGGCAAAATAAGGAAAACGCCAGAGCTCTGCCTCTTCACTTTTACTTACGTGGAGAAAGTGATGAAAAAGTGGAGGAGGTCCAATTTTGGGTTTTGCGAGAAGGAGATCTGAATCCAGAGCGGGGGTTGGAGGTCATACACATAGACGTAGAAAGTGGTATTGTCTGAGCTTCCAAAACTGTACTCGATTCGCTGGAAACGAGTCTTGAACGTGGTACAATTGTGACCAGATAATAAAACTTTCTCTGCCTGTCCTCCTGCACCAAAACCGGAAAAGAAAGAGAAAAGCAAACAATTCATTATACTCGAAAAGTACAGAGACGTGGCATGGCACAATAGACCCTCTCAATCTCAACCTCAACAGTTATTTCCACTCACCCGTTATAACGCTTATATTAATTTTCGAGAGATTTGAGCAAGTGATTTGGAAATCAGCATCGATGTCCGGCTTCGACGGAGCATTTCTAAAATTAATCTGGGTGTAGTAAAGGTCTTCCTTCTTGGAAAGGTTAAAGGTAAACTGATAATCAATCTGTAGGTCGTCTGCAATAAATAAATGAATACGTAAATAGAATGGAGATCAATTTCTGACGTAGCTGCTGCTGCTGAAGATAAAATTTTAGTCTCACAGAAACAAGAGCCTCCATTCGTAGGATCTCCGGTGTAGTGACTTTGCGTATCACATCTCTCACAGCGCTCACCAGTAATGCCCTTGGTCGTACAGTAGCAGCGCCCAGTCTCCGTGTTACACGTCTCCGCCTGTCCATTGCACTCGCAAGCTAGAGAGAGAAATTAAAAATTTATCTCAACCCTTGGGAACACTGTTGACTGTTGAGTGGATTTGTAATTCGATTGAAAAAGAAAACGTACGTTTGCACAGGCCGCCATTGATAGCATTGCCATGATAACCAGGAATACAAGCTTCGCAATGGTCTCCTTCAGTAAATCCCTCACACTCAATGCAGCGATTCTTCTCGTCACAGGAACTGTGTCCGTTGCACTGACACGCTGGAAACAGAAATTGGCATTCACAGAATAAATATTTGGGCGCACAAAAGTAGTGAAAATAGAAAAAGCCGGATGTAGGCGATGAAATATTCTATGCATTTGCTGAGAATCAAATTGGGTTTTGAGAATCACGAATGAGGACAAGTAATTTTATTTTCGTATCGAAATCAAACCACTTCTCACGGATTTCTATGCATTTTATATTTCAATTGATTTGATTTTCTATTGTGCTGAATCTATTTCTTACCTGGACAAGTCGTGAAGTTCCAATGCTTCTGGGAGCAAGCCTTCTTATCCACGAAGGCTCCAGTTGAATTTAAGTAGAGAGGGCCTCGACTCGAGCCTTCGAAGCAGTGACCCAGGCCCGTCCCACTCCCGCTGTCACACCATCCACATGAAGGCAACGTTAGACAAGTATCACAGGAGGCTACATCCTTGCATTCTGAAAATGGAAATTAAGCTTTAAGCACAGTAATACGCATACCCAATTCACCGCAGTGAGAATCAGGGAAAAGGTAGGTTAATCAAGTTAGGACTTCAGAACAACTTCGCTGTGCTGGCAAGATCGACGAAAGCAGCTCGTAACGGAGACTATTTCTATTTATTTATACCCAGAAAAGCCCTAAGCATAGTAAAATCCGAGTAGGATAACTGAATACAGAGCTGGAGTATTAAGTCGTAAACAATGATTTGTTTTTGTTTTTTATTTATAAATTCGCAGCCGGAAGAGCAGATTGTAAACGAAATTCATTATTATCTGCTAACCACAGCTCAGCCTAGCCCAAAGGAGAAATACTGCCTAGACAAATACTGCCTACATCTCGCATTCTAATTCCCACACCGCGATCAAAATTACTTTCAGTTAGCATATTGTACAGCTCTAATTAAAAAATTCTTCATACATTTCCCAATACGGTTGAAATCAATTATAATAAAAGACAGATCACTTACGGGAAGTAGTGTTTGTAGATCGTGGATCCTTGGAATGACAGAGACTTGGACTTTGGGCCCAGGACATGCACTGTCCATACGGGAAGGAAATGACATATGCATTTTTGTCAACGCAAGTACTCAAGTTGTTGCACCATATGCAATTACTAGCAGTACAGTTGAAGCAGGAAGTATGGTCTGAGCAACTTCGTTCACAAATTACAGGCTCCTTTTCCGTTCCATTAACTGTAAAGGTAAATTATACGAAGTTAGAGGAAGTGCGGATCAAGCTTTCCCCGATCCTGATTTCGTACGAAACAATGAGTCGCTATCGATTAATTTAGCTACTTGCAAAAATTCGCTAATATTTATATTACTATTCTTCAGCATAGATACCGTAGAACTTCAAAATTCAAACCAAGTTCAATGCAAACTCCAAACTTTAAAGTGATGGAAAGAATATGGGTATCTCTGGATCAAACTAATATTATTTAGCTTTTAAATTGTAATCATGCTTACCAAAGGCCGTGATTTCCTTAATACACTGTACGTCCTTGCTCCACACACAGTTGAGCTCCGATGAACATAGAAGGCAATTATGCAAAAACGGGCTACATGTAGAGTCTTCGGTACATTGTTCCAATGTGATGACAGCCTTTTAAAAAATGGGAACCCATTAGTCTCATACTTTCAACTAGTTTATACTGCTCACACAAATATCTGTAGGGTCCTGATGCAGTGTGGAGCCGGGGATCGCATATGTTTCTCCTACCCTAACTCAGGATGAATATCACTGTAGTATGGTTAAATTGGGAGAAGTTTAGCCGATCCCCGGACGCTCTACCCCAGTATCGTATGCATTTAGTTCAAGATTAGTAAAATCCGAAATACCTTATGCTTAGAGTCTCTGCATTTCAGATCCGAGTATTGACAATGGTTTCCACACCAAACACAATCGTACTTGTTCTGAACACAGGCAGAACATCCGGTAAAATTCTTACAAATCTCCGGTCCGTTTTCCTCTGGAGCGGACTCAGAGGTGAGGCACACGTTCTTGTCCTTGGCTGGCACGATACTCTGACACACATTCGAACTATTGTCCCATTCGCACTTTCGGGCCATGGGACCCAGAGTCGTTTCACAATTATGAACTGACAGAGTATCACAGGTAGGCGGGGAATAGCGAATAAGGTCTTGCAATACAAACCCGCTAAACCCACCCCAGATATAGATTGCTCTGTCGTAAAGTACGGTGGAGTGTCCATAGCGAGACAAATCGGTCGGTAGATCAGGTGGGGGATTCAGAGTGGACCAGCTATTGCAGGTGATGTCATAAACCATGACCTCACTTGTGAAGCATTTTGAGCCAAGACTGTAGGCCGTGTCATTGTGCCCATTTCCTCCAAATATGTACAGGAGGCCATTGAACACTAATCCGGAATGAAGGAACCTCCCTTCTGGCCCAGGCTCCAGCAAGTCCCTGAAAACGAAAATATTTAAGTTTTGGTTCAAAAGAATCGTTTAATTATTACACCTAATCACGTAAAACAGTGACTTCATACCAGGTCCTCAACACGGGATCATAGGAGTGCAACGTACTGGACAACGCAACATCTCCAATTCGATAACCTCCGAAAACATAAATTCGTTGTGTTGAAGGGTCCCAAGAACTGGTGTGCCCAAAACTACCACTAATTGGATATCCTTTTGTTTCGACAATATTCCACACAGGACCAGCTGTTCAAACGAACAATCAAGTGAAATAATGACACAGTTTCTTATTACAGCAAATGATTTCGTTGCATACCAAAATGAAACTCCTGAACCACGTTGGCGTATCCATAGTAGGGAGAATGCCCAAGCAGCACCACCATTTTTGCTTTTGCTGTGACGAGTTTTTGTTCCTTTGTCGTGAATAACAACCGCAGTGTGACCCGCGAGATGAATTGGACCTACAAACAACATTGAACGATTCCGGATTGTGATTCCTTTTTCAAGGCAAATGGTTTCGATTAAAAGCAGACTTACCACACATTGACCGTTTACATCCACTGCTATCGCGAGTAAAGCTGACTTCGGACCAATAGCGCGTCGTTAAATCGAACGACCAGACCCCATTAGAAACGTAACGAGTGCCAAACTTTCCATCATGAACTCCTCCGTAAACATATATTTTGTTCTAAAATAGAAGTAAATTGTTAGTATTAAAGCTTTGACTGATTCTGACGAACTGAAACCCATTTATAACAACAACTCACATCGAATAGAACACTCGAGTGGCCGTAGAGGACAGGAAAATTGCCAGATCCTTTCCCTTGAACTTTCTCCCAAGTGTTTTCTAAAACAAAATTCGAATTACAGTATATAAATGCNAACTACCGGGTGAAATGTAGCAGCCCTTACGCTTGAAATCGAATCGAAAGATCGGAGATTTCTTCATGTCTAGATTTAGGTTGGTTCCACCAATAATCCACATAGAATGATTATGTACAATAGCGGTGTGGGAGGCTAGTCCCTTGGAAAACTGAGACTTAGGAGGGATTACTTCCCAGTAACCAAATTCGGAATCTTCTCGTTGACTACAGTCGTGCCCTATAGAATTCGACTATCAGGTTTAGATCACTGCTCTTTCAGTATCTAAGCTTTGGTGAAAATGGTAAATACCTTTATATCCTGGTCTGCATCGACATCTGGTTATCTGTGAATCCATGTCACAGTCTCCATGATCACTGCAGTTTTCTGGACACTTTTCCACGTTACAGGCGTCTCCCGTCCATCGGGCATCACAGGTGCATCGCCCATCCACACAAGCTCCGTGGCCGGAACAGATCAGGCTCGAGTCTTGACTGGGGCATGCGTGAGTACTAACATCGACAGGTTTTAATTACAGATAACAGATCCGGTAATTGAAGACAAGGGTTCGGAAATAAGTATCAGCAGCCAGTAAAACTCTGCCAACAGGACTGCACATTCATATCTGAACTCACCGATAAGTAATGTTGAAGCCGGTAAGGTTATAGGCCACATCTGTGTAAAAATGTAACAGAGCATAACCAGACTTTGGCAACCACTTCCGGCTTTTTGTGAACTCTGTAATTATCTTCGACCAGAAGACCGCTGCAAGCAAAAGAACAAAATTCATGCAAAGTGACAATGTTTCTTGATAATATCTCCCATGAATTAAAAAATATTCGGCAGTAGGGATAAGCGAAACTCACTACTCACCTAAAAACACTTAGCTAGAGGTGCGTGAACACTATCGCCATCAAAAATGTACAAATGATCCCAGCCGCATTCGGTCGCAAACTCTTCAACATTTAGAAAAATTGGTTTGGTAACTGTCGATCCGTTGGACAGTTTCTGCGTCGACTCGATCAGCCAGGTGCATCTACAGATCGGAGTAAAAAAACACCAAACATCAACTTCATTCTCATTGCAAATGTTGTGGTTCGTAGAAGGAACCAGTTGATAACAATTTGTCAATTTTTGGAGCATTGTACTGTGACCTCCAGAGACTCAGAATTCTGAGTGCAGCACAATGCGGGCTTGAGAAAAGCAAAAAAGCAGTTTCGCCCATAGTAAACTCATCCGGCCTCCGCATTTAGCTCTCTGTTCTCGGGCCAACTCTTCTCAGAGAGGAGGCATGCCACGAGTTCGTCAGAGCAGAGCTATATGCGGAGGCCGGAGGAGTTTACTATACGCGAAACTGCTTTTTTGCTTTTCTCAAGCCCGCAATGTGCTGCACTCAGAATTCTGAGTCTCTGGAGGCCACAGTAAGTCGAATGAATATTCTATTTCTATTGGCAGAGATTTAGCCGGCATTTTAGCTCCAAGCGTTGTTCGAAATCGAGCTGACAGCAGGAAGCAAAGTCTGAATCTAATTTGTTTGTAAGTATTTGAAAATTAAGTCTACTAAGTTTATGCTCCATTTAAATTCTTTAACTGGAACCAGACTCGTCATAACTATGCTTACAAGTACCTGAGTCAATTTATTTCGAAAAACAATTCCGATTCTCTAATTACTTTACCACTAGAACTACTGCAAAATATTCAAGCTTTAATTATTTTGTTCGTTGTTGGCATGACCTTAACATCAGTTTTGTACTATTTGTAGCAGATCCATGCTTTTGAGCAGAAGCCAGAAAACTCCACTAGACCGATGACGCTTACTCAGACACATTTTGTCAAAATCGATAGCGTGCGGTGTAGTCTAGTAAATTCCACTCGGCGTACGACACTTTACTTTCACCATTTCCGCCGAAAACTACTCCTGGTCTCAGTCTCAGTATTACAAAGCTACTTGTTAGTAGATATTTTCAAATTTAGATTTTAATTGAGAGAAGAAGCCACAAATACATATCAGTTTCATCCATTCGAAATGCTGACGCTTACTTTCGTCCGACAGTAAGTGATATTTATAAGCAGAAAAATTACTAAAAATACTTGGGATTTCTTTCTAATACGAAGAAACTTCATATCTGCGTATTAGTATTACCTAGGGAGTCGTTACAGTAGTTTTAATAAGAATAATTATTGACTTACAGCGGCGAGACGGAAATGAACAAAGCTGACATAGTCCAATCTCGGACTCCTGGAGATCTCACTGAGAGAGGAATTCAAATGGTTAGCAAAATATTGGGCAATTTGAATTGGCATTACTAGCAATTACACTAATCTTCTGGTGCGATAACCTGTAATTAATTGACAACTTTGTAATTCAGGCAGAGAATCTAGGAAAGTATCTCCAAGATGAAAAATTTGACCGTGTCTACACGAGTGACCTGAAGAGATGCCATGACACAACGCTGAACATTTTGAAGCATTCCGCAAATTCAACCCCGGAACCTATATTGTATCCGATTCTGCGAGAACGGGTATTAATTTATTAAATATAGACTCTTTTTAGCGATCAATATGATATAAAACGTCGTATATTTGTATATTTCAGGATTACGGAGATCTTGAATTCCAATCCGGGCAATTGGTACGAGACTTGATCAAGCAACACGGATTAACGAATCATGAAGTTCCGATTCCGGGTGGAGAATCCCACGCGGATGTAATGAAACGCTGCGCCGCTTTCTTTGAGGTGAATTAAATTTAAAACTCATAAAAAAAATTGCGTGCTCCTTTTAAAATCATTTTTTATAACAAGAATTCTGGATTGCAGGAGATTTGCAAGTTAGCTGATGAGTCTAACAAACCCCTGAACATTCTGGCCGTGTCTCATGGTGCTTGGATTTTGACATTTCTGGATTACATGGCTGCTAACCTTGACAAGTTCGAATTGGAAAATTATGTCCACGAGGATGCTGATCTCCGCCCCTTGAGGAATACTGGACGCACCAAGCTTCATGTTGGAAAGCTTGAAGGGTCGGGTCAAAAGCGACCCATCAAGTTTGTTTGCGTTCATAATACGAAGCATTTGGAAGATATGTAAAATGGATTTCCAGTCCAAATACATATTGGAAATTGGAACTTGGAACTAGCTAAAGCCGTCAACCCAGTAGAACGGAAAAAGTACATGTGTATATCTAGTAAACAACTGTGATTGATCGAAGTTAATAAAGCGAGACATTATACGATTCAGTTTAGAAACTTAGGTCAATCTCCAGTCAACTCAATTTATTTGTAAAAAGGGTTACAGCCCAGCCAGACGCCTACTGAATTTGTCCAATTGCAAAAAATATATAATATTGCTCACGATAAAAAATATTTTGCGGGTGTCTCATTAATACATGTTTCACGCCGCCATAGGAAAAATTTAGAATTGTGGTTTACATTTCGGGTAGTGTGTCTTATCCTAATTAATTAGTACTTATGCCCGACACTCATAGAAAAATGCACAACTTATACACTGGCTGGTCTACTTACGTAACAACCTAATTACATACATCCTACTTATGCAACAACGCGTAAGCGTGTGTGTACTTAAAATGGCAGGCCACCCCAACCCCGCTGGTGATACGATTAAGCGAATAATGCCAAATCAATTAATTTCTTCACTTTGTCAAGCTTTTAATGCAACCATAATACAAATCCAATACTAATATGACACAGATTTAAACATCGCCCATCCCATGTATTAAGTTCTATGCAATCAAAGGTTCCGATTCCGACTTAAATTACGAACCTAAATTACACTTTGTGTAAAAAAAATCCATTGGAGCAAATTTATTTCGAGAAACAGGCTAGATAAAAATTTGGTCTTTCTGAAAGACATTATCATGTTCGGATTATGAATGTAACCTATGGTTAATGCCTTAACTGTACGTACAATTTGCTTTAGAGCGAAATAAAAACTTTATAATTTTCAGCACATTAAGCTGCGACAACGCTAACATAGCTTTCTCGAATATAAGACCTAAGCGTGGCATAGAAATAGCAGCTGACAGCCAGCCACTAGCCTAGGCCTTATGAGGAGCATGTTGACCTTGCACTTGAATTAACATTTTGTCCAAGTGCCAAATCGATACAACAAGCTTCACTGTGCTGACTGCTGACTTCACTGTGTCTCACCTCACCGAGAAGCATAGTCCGACTAAAAATATTCCATTATTACATAATTTAAAGTCATACAAATTTTAGAACAAACTGTGACACCACCGCGCCACTTACAGTTGAGAAGTTCTTTTGTTACCATGAAGAGATTCATTTCAACCTCTGCTCCGTCCAGAATGATCATCCTAAATTTGGTTCGGCAGTAAGTTCACTTAAATTTTGCATCATTAACTAAATATTATTTCGATATTTGCATATGTATTCAAATTGGGTTTAATTTTCAGTGGGGAAACAGAGATGAACAAGGCCGATATAGTCCAATCAAGGACGCCGGGGGATCTTACGGAACGGGGAATACAAATGGTATTAGTACCAGTATTTTGAAATCTTAATCTAATTATCGGTTACGGTGTAGGCTTAATAGTACTACTAGTTATTTGTGAATGTTTGAGACCAAATTTGCGCGTTATCGATAAGTGACACGAAATTTGCTAATATGTGGTATCTCCGATACAAATGTTTTCAGGCCCAAAATCTAGGCAAGCATTTGAAAGATGAAAAATTTGACCGAGTATTTACCAGTGACCTGAGACGCTGCCGGCAGACAACTTTAAATATACTTAAGCATTCCAATAAATCTCCACCGGAGCCGATTCTGAAGCCTATTTTACGTGAGCGGGTACTTAAGAATTTTCTCACTAAATTTTGTTCCTTATGCAGCGCTCCAAAATTCGCACTTTTATTGGGATATTTAAAATTTGTTGAAAAAGCTTGTGTAATCACGACAGTCGTTTATAATTTTAAACAAAGGATTATGGTGATCTGGAATTCCAATCGAATCAAACTGTCCGAGATTTAATTAAGCAACACGGAATTCCCAATCACGCCGTGCCTATACCTGGAGGTGAACCCCATGCTGAGGTCATGAAAAGATGTGAAGCGTTCTTTCAGGTTAGAAATTAAAGAAATTAAATAGTAAAGAATCATTGTATCACATCGTGATTCATGGTTATTCAAAATTCGATTTAAATTTGTTCTAGGAAATTTGTGAATTGGCCGATGCTGCTGAAAAACCGGAGAACGTTCTTGCCGTGTCTCATGGATCTTGGATTATGTGTTTTTTGGATTACTTGGCTGCTAACACCCACAAGTTCGAATTAGAAGACTATGTTCACGAACATCCGGAAAAACGACCATTGAAAAACACCGGCAGAACAAAGATCCATGTAGAGAAACTTCCACGGGAAGAAAATAATAACGCAAAAAAGCGGAGACTCAAATTTGCCCATGTACACTGTGTGAAGCATTTAGAAAACATGTAGTAATATAGCATCTTTAAATATGAGCATAATTTATTCACCAATGAAATTTGTTGGCATTAATATCTTGTCAAGTATAACGGTCTCGTTTCAATACTCGATTCATTCAAACCTGCTTTACGTGAAGTTGAGCAAGTACTTATCTGTTACAACCTGTTACACCGTTCCTGTGTTACAACGAATGTGGTAAATCGGACTTTTCAGTGCGTATCCAAAATAAGTATTTTAAATGTACTTGATTTGACCTAATTTGACCAGACTAATGCGTTAAACTTAACATAAGCGATTGGACCATTGCTGGTTAGTATGGATAATCACTGGGGAGAAAGAATTCTAACTGATTTTTCACATTCAATGCAGCAGCATACATATTATGTTCTTGACCATACTTAAGATCATCTTTAGCTGCCATCAATATCAACGTTTTTGATTTATATTG
>VNWX01000407.1:0-22762 GCA_009869905.1 Ceratophysella communis | reverse complement strand
TACAGGGATTTCAAAAAGTAAAAAAAATAAGCTATATTCAACTGTAAATATCACACAAAGCAACAACTGCATGTTAAACCAATTAAATAGATGCAACATGTGTGCGCGATAAAAAATCCTTGAAGCGTAATTTTTTTAAATTTTCTAAACAATGCTACTGTAGCAATGTGTACTGTATGTAAATACGACGAAAATCGACGTTGCTGCTTCACGATAGTAACGGGAACATATCGGAAACATCTAGGGATTTAAAAAATCTTACGAATTGGATTTTATATATAATTCAACATCAAATATTATAAACCAAATCTCTATATATAAACCCGTTGCCTTGGCAGTAATATTTGATGTGACACCGTAGAAGCGTATATTTATTTCAAAAAATTCGAAATCAGTATACTAGCATGTAAATTGGCTACAATGTAATTTCAATGTAATTTCAAAAGTATTATTGTAGCCTTGCCTTAGTAACAGTTTCAAGCAAATTCAATGCGATTTTCGAGCAAACAAACAAACAAATCGTAAATTCAACTTTTGCAAAATAATTTCAAATATTTGCAAATAATTTCGCTGTATATACCTATATTGAAACATATTAATAACCTTAGGTAAATATAAACGTGAACATCGGAGCGCCTAAAGGTAGGACAACGTGTCTACGATGAAATAGCCCAAATTCGTCAAGACATATGTACAATTAATGGTATAAGTATAGAGGACATGTAAGGACTTTGTGCTATACGAACCTGTAATATTGTGATATGAAAAACTATATGAACCTATGATGCCAATTTCTTTCCTGTAAAACGTCAATTCTGTTTAGTACATTGTTAAATACAACGAAACATGTGATACAATAAAACTTCTAGTTCGATTTCTAATTCTAATCCTAATTCGATTTTATGACAAAAGCAAACGTTGTTGTATGTTATGCTCCATCCATCCTACTGCTAGTTTCGAAAAATTGCACTGAGGGACATCCAATACCCTAATAAATGCAATGCTCTTGTACATGCAATGCGCTAGTTATTGGTAATGACCTTCTGGTCCTAGGCTGCTGTACAGCAGGTTTTTTTAGTTAGGAAGCGTAAGTGGGAGACAGGTAGCTTTTGTTGCATTGCCACTCCATAAGGATTATTCGAGTCCTAAGAAATTATATATTTTTGATCAGGAGAGGATGGATCACCACTATAATTCTTCATATATTTGTTGTTGGCTTCGGATTTACGTTTTGTGATCATACTTACTCCAGCTTCAAAGAACTCGTACATATCTATATCCGTCAGCTGTTCAAGTCTTACACCTGTCATTCGTAATGCAGCATCCCAGGCTAAGGCAGAAGCCGAAATATAGTGTACGGGATCTAATTTGTAGACACTTAAGGACATATTTCTGAAGCTCTCAAAGATCGACCCGAGCAGCAGAACATCAGTCATTAAATAAATGTCATGATAGTCACCCAAATGTCTACACTGAAAATGATTGAAAATGTTCACTGCATGCTGATATTCCCCTGTCTTTAAATTCTCATTCGATTGTAGAAAGCACTTTCCTCAGGAAGATGTTTTTCATCAAATACAGACCAAGTATACACCTTTTTTTTTAACAAATCCATGGACTCCTAATCAGGAAACAGTTCTCGAAGTTGACTAAAGTCATCTTCACAATTGTTAGCAGCTAAGTTCTTGGTTAGAGTGTCGAGATTACAATCATGAAACTGAAGAGAGTCAATAAACTCAAGCCCATCGACAGAAACAGACATGAAGCGCTCAGTGTTTGTTGGGGTAACTTGTACTTCTTCACCAAATTTATCGAATCCGTGGACAGTAAAATGAGAATTATAGCCTCTGAAATTGTGCATAACGACAGGTAGCTTGTTGTCTTGAAAATAGAGCATGTTACAGACGGAATGTGCACTTCCACGATACAATCCTGTGCGATGGTCATGATCACGCACTCTATCTTCACCCAATTCTAAGCCACAGATGTGACAGTGTGTTGCTTCTTCGAATTCTTTTTGCTGCTGAGGGGTGATAATCATTTCTTCTTCTTCTTCGTAAATTTGAAAGACCTTTGTAGATATGTAGCTCAGGTCTTGAAGAAAAACAGAAACAGCATCAGGAGCCCGATACACCCTTCCATGAGCCAACTTTCCATCAGCATCCACAACCGCATATGCGAAGCCACAAGGTACATGAGAGACTTGCTGTTCGGTGTAGGAAATAACTTGGGAAAGTGTTGATCTGAAGTAAGTTGAAGTTGAAGATGATTCGGTATCATCTAGAAGCGATTCGAAGTCAGCATACACAACATAGTCTTTACGTAGCTGCTTGCCATATTTTGTGAATAAAATGAAAGGTGCAGACCCATCTTGCTGAACCACTGGCATTTTGATGCGCTGATACTTGTGTTGACGACAATCACCAATGTGAATAAGTAGCTTGCAATATCGTTTGCATGACGACCTACACTTCAATTCACACACTGGAACAGTATTCATACGATTGTAGCAAAGTAGTCTTCGAGAAAGGTTTTGCTTTCCAAGAAGTTTGTGTATATCACTGTTATGGTAGCGTAATGATGTCTGTCTTAGTCAGAGTCTGTCATGAGTAGTAAATCTACAGTTTTCTTTCCCTTGTAAATATTTTCAGAAATTAAAACAAGTAAAACACCGTCGCTCCAGTCATACGGAAATACATTTACATCTAAATTATTATGTTCTTCAAATTTTGGAATTGCAGAGATTTCACCAGGATAGTCGAGTGAACTAAAGTCATACAATTTCTCATAGGGTTTGTAATAATACGATCTATTTGGGTTCTTCTTCTGGGTTGTAGTCAAATCGGATTGGTGAAGAGACGCTAGAACTGCCCATTAAAAACATTTTTTGCCTCTACGTAACAGATTAATAATAGCTTTCTTATTTGTTAACTTTTTAGGAAGCTTCTGCTAACAGCCTCCGCGTTGAGGTAAAAGCTTCCCAACTCGTAGATCTGAACCAGTTACTTTTGAAAATACTCAACCTGAACCATAACGTTCAAATATAGAAAGAGTTTTTTCAATCTTAGCACACCAATCAGCATAAGCCTTATTAAAATTATGTATATTAATTATAGCTGACATTCTATAGTTTATCGGAATATTAATTACCTCGTATATTAGTTGTCCATGATCAGTTTTACAAAGAAAACGCTTAAGCGATACATGAACACTAAATTGCATTTTACACACTTTCAAGCCCTTTAAACATTCAGCAACTAACTGTTTTACAAATTTTTTAGTCCTTAGAAAATATCCATATAAACTATTTTGATTCATGACACAAGACTCTCGATAAGTTCTAGTGTAACCATTAAACGCTTTGATTTTTCTAAATGGATTATTCGGTTTGATAAAATTTTGAAACTTCTGTTTTGAATTACCTCCAGATTGATGAGATTTATGATGTTGTTTCAAGGCTGGTCTTGATCCAGAAAAGTTGCACCTCGCACACCGATGCGTTTGGGCTTCGTGATATTCCAGAAGTTTTCTTTGTGTTGACTTGAATGGGCAGTGAACACACGCAAATACTGTATTCCTCTTCTTAGGTGGTTGTCTTCTGTGTTGCTTTCGACGACAAAGGCTTATATGCTGAAGATGTTTAAGAAGTGACTTTGAAGAATGTGTACAGATAGAACACACGAGACTGGTAAACTAAAATTACAACAGAAGTAAATTAGTCTTTGCTTTTTTAAATAAAAGCAGTGTTACAGCTTTTATGTTGTTGTTTATTGTTATTTATATTGTTGTCTGATTGTCTCACCAAAGGAGTATTACTTCCAACACAGAACACTGGGTTCCTCTTGAGTCCAGCATAATCCACCCGGTTGCAATTTTCCGTGAAATCACTCTCGATTAGAAAAGCTTCGAAACCCGTGAGTCTAGACTTTTTTGAAGATGAGTTGGCCTCTACGTCTTCCGCCTGTGGATGATTTAAATGCAGCTGTGTAATTTATTTATTTAAATATACAATAAAATAGGAAATTATAAAAGCTTTCAAACCTGATGTATGATGGATGGTTTGTCAAACAGCGGGTTTCTTCGCAGTGCTCTATAATCCATAGTACCAACATTTTCAGTGAAATCATTTTCAATTAGGAAGATCTCCAAGTCACTAAGCTTCGCTGATGTTGTTGAATTTTGAGCTAATCTTGCTTCCTAATATTTAAAAATGGTAAATTTATGTATAATCCCTATTGCTTCATTAGGAACATATAAAAGTGTTTTGCATTTGATAAAAAATAAAGTTTTACCTCATAATGAAAAAGAGGGTTGTTACTAAAATTGAGGTGATCACTTTCCGCACTGTTTACACCAAAGTTGTTAATAAATAAAAACCTCTCAAAATCTGAGAACTGCTCCATAGCTTTGGACTCGCTGAGTGTCACTAACCAAATGGCTCAATAGAATTTAAAATCCCCTTCAGAATCACTTTATTCGTATGATTTTTATTTTAAATCATCAACTTTGGGATGATTCCAAAAACGAGAAAATGCTGACCGGTTTTTGATCGCGCAAGTGTTTTCCTAACTCAATTAATTTTTCAAATTATGCTAAATTCTCTATTAGGCGTGTGAGATAATAAATAAAAACGAATTGTTCATCTTTAAAATCATTTTCCATTATCAAATCTTTAGATAGATTTAATAGACGTAAGAGCTTGTTTTGTTTTCAATGTGAATTTAGAATAACATTCATTTAATTAGTTGCAATACAATATTCAGAATACTTCAATGAATAAATCATACATAGGCCAACGATAAACCATAAGTCAATAATTAGAATAATAACAGGGTAAATAAGTCAATCATAAGAATTAAAACAGATGCATAAAGTGATTAATAAATTATACCAATGACAGATAATTTTAACAGGCAATTGAAAACATAGGTTATATAAACAAGTAATCTTACATTTCGATCAGATTGTAGGTGTTAGCATGATCATGTGCTGCATTAAGCCCTTTGAGAAGGCCTGGCAAATATTTAAGTTTAATTGTCAAACCTTTCCCTAAGCACTCTCTTCCTTTTCGGTCAGTTTCCCATTGACGAACAGAAATGTAGCGACTTATTTGAAATTCAGCCGGAATCCGAACTTGATATTTATCCCCAATGAAGCATCGAAAAGACTTTGCGGTTGACTTCTTCTTCTTCTCGTCATCCAATTGTGGCATATTAAGCACTACTTCATCTTCCGCTTCATCGGTTTCTTCGTCCTCTTCAAATGCATTGTTGAGTTTTGCTGCTTTGGCAGAGCGTTTGCAAACAGGCTTCGATGAAGCAGGAACAGTTCCCTCGCTTTCGGATGATTCAACTAAAAATGCAAGTTATAAAATATACATTAGGTGTGAAAACATTATACGAGCAAGGTAATAAAAATAAAACTAGGAAACCCAACTTACTGTTTTTAGCTTTGGGTTTACGTCCTCGTTTAGCTGGAGCCTTCTTCTTGGGCTTAGCAATAACGACCTCCTCCTCCGATGTCTTATCCGATGAGGCTGCAAGCACATATAATTTGGTTTTAGATAACTGATAATCATTGAAATTTAAGAAATGGCAAATAAATATATAAACTAATATGATACATTCAGCTGTAGCTCCCTTCTTGTTCCGAGCTGCAACGGCATCAATTGCTTCTACCACATGCTGCTCCCGCAAAGAGTTAATCTGTTAATGGACTTGCCCATTCGATGTCTTCCGTCAGATCAACAACTGAAACCAAGAACAAATTAAAAAAATTAATTCACATGTAACAGCACATTGTGGACCTATGAAGAATAAATTACTTCGTTGTTGTCTTTTTTGGGGAAAGTTTTTAAAAATAAATCTTCTAATTCTATCTTTATTATGAAAATACTTACGAGAACCTCGTTTACCCATTTTTAATGGTTTGCAAAAACAATTATTATAAAGTACTTCTCAATTAAACAAAGACGAACTGACTGTAAAGCTATCTTTATTTTGTCACGTATTTATACCAATTGCCAACTCTATTGACCGTGAGAATAAAATAAAAAGTGTCTTATCGATGAGTCAAAAAAAATATGCACGTAAAAATATTTGCGTGCTAATATTAAATTCGAAGCTAAATTAGCGAAATCAGCAGTTTCCCACGCTCGCCAAAATGTTCAAAAGACTATCATTATGCTGGAGGAGCCGGTTTGGTCCTGTGGTTGGAAACTCAATTCTACCATAGGCCATTCCATGAGATCACATCTTGAAGTCGCTGTAGGAATGCAGATGACTCCCGTAATCACTCCCAAAGTTTAATTATGTTGACGAGCTTAAAGACTCACATTGGTTGTGGTAGAACCCATGATACGTGAAATCTTAAGCAAGGAGAGTCGATCTCCTTCTGTAGTAAAGTCGAGACTCTAGTGTGGAAGAGTCTCGATGTCGTTGAACGGCCCATGCTGTAGTAATCCGACAAGGAAAGCTAGTGTAGGTAAGCAGAGGCTCCAGTTGCGGGCAACCGTAAGTCTGGGTTATAAGACTATTGAGATTTGCTGAGTGGTCCTCCTGCTGTGGTGAGATGGGACCATCGCTTGTCTTGAGGGTTGAAGCTCACTGCTACCAGCATGGGACGGGAGAACGCCGCAGTCGGATAATAAATTAAGGAGAAGCGATAAGGGCCCGATTAACAGGTGGCCTAATCGCGGTGAGAACGGGAATAGTACTAGTGTACCATCCAGAAGGCCGAACTGGAGCGGTTATCTAACAAATTCCTAACCTCCCTCCTCAAATACATACATACATCATTATGCTGACTCATCAGAAATTTCGAATTTCGCATTTCAGAATTTCCGCTAAAACGTCTTTCGATCCTTTCAGGATTCAACACGCAAGGAATATGCATGACAGGCTCGCCTAAATGTTCATAAGACTAGCATATGCTGACTCATCAGTCGAATTTCGCATTTCAGCATATCCGCTAAAACGTCTTTCGACCCTTCCAAGATCTAACACGGAACAATGCAAGGTGAATGTGAAATCAAATATCTATGAACCTAAGTGCAAAGGCAAACCCTAAAATTTAATTGCATTCCCGTCAAAGGAAATATTTGATCGGAGTGTAGCAAGGAAATATGGACTAGGCCTGTGACCCGAGCTGGTACTAATAAAGAGTCCAACTCGGATCATATCCCACTCCTACCTATTAAAGGGTACAAGATGTGGAGGATAACATAGTTCAGCTTACCCTCTGTACTAGTCTCCGCATAGTACAGCGGTTCCAGATGTACCCTCTATCCTACTGATTGAAATAATAAAGAAGATAGATTGCCTCGAAATATGAACCAATGTATGCCAGCTCACCTAACTCAGAGATACCTACACTTAACCTGAACAAAAAAAAAGCATCTAATCCTATACCTATCCTATTCTACCTATATTTACCATTGCCGGTTTCTAAGAAAAAGAAAAAGAGGAGGAATAATAAATTACCATGCTTACCTTAAAACTCGTACTCCCAGTAGCAAGTACTGTGTCAAAATCACTTCAACTTCACTGTGAAATGCGGAGTATATAAGTTCAGTTCATTTACAGCTTTTTTCCATGATTGGTATCACTAAAGTAGTTCAAAACTGCTGTTTAATGAGTAGATGACAGTACTACTACTGCTTTCAATTTTTAATGCTTGCTCAATTTCACTGCCAGGCGTATGTGTTTAGCTTACTGGTCAAACAACACTTTTTTACTTTGCTGGTAAACACGGAGCTCAAGTGCGTAATAAGTAAGCAAGATCTCCAGTCAGAGAATTGAGATGGGTAAGCACAATTGAGTATTATAGGGAACTAATTTCTTAGCCCTTGAAGTCAGGCTCAAAAGAATGAAAATGCCAATTTTCAGACGTTGATTTCAAAACTGGGATGGGCGTACAGAGAAAAGCGCGTATAGTAAAAGAAAATTTGACGAATTCTATGTATCCATAATTTGCTAAGGAAATATAGAGCAAAATGTGTGAAGTCTTTGTGTGAAGCCTTTGTTTCACAAGTAAAAATGAAAAAGGATATATTATAGTATAGGCAAGGGGATTCTCTTTTGCTCAATTTAAGAATTACACACACCACAATCAAGTGAATGCACTTAACTTATAGCCTGTATGTATGTAGACCAAAATCATTTCAAGATACAGTACACACACATTGTGTATTGTGTAGTTATTTGTATACATAAATAAAGCCTAATTTAACCCTCGGCTTTGGTTGGGTTTGATTTGAGTATTAGGATCATGTGTTGAGATTGAGACAGAGTGAGATGCTGTGGTTGTGAGTATACGCTTAGCTCTATGGATTTGGCTATGGTTTATTTTTGAATGTGGTAGCGGTGGCTCAATCTCTTCATCACGTGACTCGATAATATAGGTGAAACACGATGGATTTCGGGTTTGACGTGCCCATCGTGTATCTCGTTGTAAAGAAACTTGATCCAAAAACTAAATCTTGGTGGGCTCTGGCAAACAAGTCAGACATGGCTACAGTCAAAGAGTGGACTGATTTTTTGGAAATAAGAGTCAAGGCTCTTTTCGAATCTACGTCTTCCTCATCACAATAGACTTCAAAACCTTCTTCTCAAAGCTCATCAAATGGACATAAGAAGGCCCATCATGTAGGTACACCCAAGTGTGTTCAGTGGAGTGACTCTCATTTCATCTGGGCCTCTCCAGATTTCAAGGCTCTCACTATAGAGAGCCCTTGGGAGGTAGCCAGAGGTAAAAATCTGTGCTTCAATTGTCTTAGCCGACACAAGGACAAATGACCATGTCCTTCCAGGTACTCGTGCAAAGCTGACGACTGTGGAAAGAAACATCATTCTCTCCTTCATTCAGACTCAAAAACCACTTCAACCGGAGGAGGAACCACATCAAAGCCGAAGGAATCATCGCATGCGCGAGTGGCCAGTGAGCAGTACGACTCTGTGGCTATCTTTGGAACGTTGGTTGTGAATGTGAAAGCTGCCAAAGGCGTCAATCAACCTTGTCGAGTGTTCGTAGACGATGGGTCGGAGGCTAGTTTCGTCGCGGCTGGGTGATTACGCCGCCTCGGACTCAAAGGCGAAAAGGTTAATGTTCCTATCACTCTCGTCGGAAACACTTCCAGCCGCCCAGCACGTGCGGGGATCCAGCGTATTATGGAATTTAGAACTGAGAAGTACGCCCTCAAGCTTGAGGCACTTGTCTTGCCTCAATTCTCAGGCCTGCTCCCATCAACAAGCGTCAGAACGGATTGGCCTCATCTACGTGGTCTCCAGCTTAGTGATGCTGAGTTTCACAAAGCTGCGGAATGCGGGATTCTTCTTGGAGGGAAGAAGTCAGGGAATATTGAGTTGCCCCAAGTGATCCAGTATTACACAAATCCAGACGCTCAAGTCGCCTGGAATACTCGTTTTGGCTTAATAGTGAAGGGCGAAGCACCGCCATTGTTCCAGCCGTCTCGTCAGGCTCGGCCTAAAGTTCATTAGGTGAGCATAACAGCTCCCGCTACTCAAGAAGTCGACGTAACTCAATTCTGGGCCCAGGACGAAATTGCAGACAATCGACGCGACTTGTCACTAAACGGTTTGTACTGTGAAGAACACTTCACACTGACCCAAGTGCGTAATGAAGACGGTACTTACACCGTCGAATATCCCTTCATGATTGATCCGTCAGCACTCGAAAAATCCAGGGATCTTGCTGTAAAGCGTTCTCTCAGGCTCGAGGAAAGCCTTTGAAGAAATCCAGACGCCAAAGTTGAGTACGTCAAGGCTATCAACGAGTTTCTGGAACTTTGCTACATGGAGCCGATTCCAGCAGAGGAGAAGCACGGACCCCCACCTGCTTCCTACTATATGCCACACAGGGAAGTGGTCAAGGAATTCAGCTCGAACACCAAAGTTTGCGTGGTTAACGACGCTTCTGCTCCAACCTCAACCGGAATCTCCTTAAATGACACTCTGCACGTGGGCTCGAAGCTTCAAACGGATCTGCATCCACTGCTTATCCGCTTCATGGCCAACCGAATTGCACTTTCGGCGGACATTTGGAAAATTTACCCGCAAACCACTATTCATCCAAAGCATCGGGATTTTCATAGAATTGTCTGGCGTGAATCCCCTGACCAGCCTCTACGAGACCTGAGAATGACTCGGGTAACATTCGGAGTTTCTGCAGCACCCTTTTTAGCCACCCGAGCACTCGATCAAATGGCCGACGATACTGAAGATCTTTCCCCTCACGTGGCCCACATTATAAAGAATGACTTTCTCGTGGACAATTTATTGTCAGGTGCAAGTGATGTAGGAGCAGCAATCACGCTTCAAACCGAGTTGCTCACTGCCATGCACGCTGGAGGTCTCAAGCTTTTGAAATGGACGTCCAATTCTTAAGAAATGCTGACTGCAGCTCCGCCGGAACTGCGAGATCTCTCAGCTACACTGGCTATCGACGAAGGTGATTTCGTCAAAACAATTGGAATTCGTTGGAATCCCAGAGCTGACACTTTCAGCGTCATAGTGAACGTGCCTGACCACCCCCTTAAAACTAAGAAAGGAACAATTTTGTCCACTATTTCTCGCACGTTCGACCCGTTATCCAGGCTAGCCCCAGTCACACTTCGACCAAAGCTCATTCTACAGGAGCTTTGGAAATCTAAACTTGGTTGGGACGATCCAGTTCCGGCACTTTTTTGCAAGAAATGGATGCAATACTGTGCTGAGCTGCCACAGCTCAACAATTTCTCTATTGAACGCGATGCGTTTGCACATCCGTCGCCGAAGAGTAAGAATTGGACCCATCAACTTCATGGTTTTTGCGACGGAAGTGACGTGGCCCACCCCGCCTGTGTATACATCCGTACAGTTGACTCAAAGGGTAGGGTGGCTTCGAGATTATTGACGGCCAAATCACATGTCAACCCCGTCGCTAAGCTTACGACTCCTCGATCTGAACTTTGTGGTGCAGTGCTGCTAACAAATTTGGTTTATGCAGTTCAAAGGGCCGTGGAGGCCAACTTTACCTCTGTTCATTGTTGTACGGACTCGAACGTGGTGCTGTTGCCATAACTCCAACTCCAGTTTCTGATTTGATCCGGAACTGTTCCTCATTCGTTCAAGTTCGGATGGCATACGTCCTACGATTTGTGCACAACGCACAGGAAACTAAAAAACCTCGCTTTGTTGGACCGCTCAGTGCCTCTGCCCTTGACAAGATTGTCAAGGTAGTTCAGAGAGAAGAGTTCTCTCAAGAGTTGGCTGACTGTGCCCAACTCATTCCATTGAAGGCTCCCTACAAGTTTCTAACACCATTCATTGATGATTCCGGCATTCTACGTGTCGGCGAAAGATTAGAAAGGGTAGAGGTACCCTTCACGAATAAGCAGCTAGGCTTGCTCCCAGGCAGCCATCCCTTTACCGTATCACTGGTAAAGCATCTGCACGAACTTCACCTTCATCCTGGACCTACTCTTTTACTCGCTATTCTGCGTGAACAATTTTGGGTGCCACGTGGTCGCGATTTGACTACAAAGATCTGCCACGCTGGTGTAGTGTGTCATCGTTTCAGAGCTGAAAGATCAATTAAGCTCATGGGGCAATTGCCTCCCTCTCGTGCCAATCCTGCTTCGGTCTTCTCAAAAACTGTAAGGGATTATGCAGGACCCTTGTCTTTAGCACTCCGCATCGGGCGGAAACCACCTATGACGACTGCATATCTCGCATTATTCATCTGCATGGCTACCAAAGCCGTACACCTCGAAATGGCTTCTGATTTGTCTACCGCCGCTTTCCTCGCCGCCCTCTAGCGCTTCATTTCTAGGCGAGGATCACCGAGTGACTTGTTTAGTGACGGTGGTACCAAGTTTGTAGGAGCTCGATCCGGGCTTAAAGAACTTCAACGACTCATCGAATCTTCCGCCCATATTATCAACTGCTAGCCTCCATAGGTACCACGTTCCATTTGAATTCACCTGGAGCCCCTTATCACGGTGTTTTGTGTGAGGCAGCAGTGAAAAGCATGAAGCACCATTTCCGTAGCATCATGCGATCCCGACATTTGACTGCTGAAGAGTTCAGCACGTTGCTGTGTCGTGTAGAGGCCATCATGAGCTCTAGGCCGCTCACACCCATGAGTAACGACCCTAGTGACGTTGAAGTGCTGACTTCTGGACATTTCCTGATTGGGCGGCCGCTAGTTGCTCTTCCACGTCCAGATCTAACAGATCTTAACTAGCAGCGCCTTGGCCGTTGGCAGAAGGTCGAGGTGATGACGCAGCATCTCTGGAAGGCCTGGTCACGGGACTACCTGTCTCAACTCTAAGCCCGGCTAAAATGGTTAGCTCCATGCCCAGACCTGACCCCTGGAACCCTTGTTCTCATCAGCGATGAGCATGCATTTGGGCCTCAACAATGGAAGTTGGGCCGAATTACGAAGACTTACCCCGGCGCCGACGGCAAAGTTCGTATATGTGACATCCGAACTAATATATCTGAAAAAAGCCAAGGTGGTCGATACTACAACACCCTATTACCAAACTCAGTGCACTTCCTATTTACTGACTTTAACAAGTGTTCAGATTTCCGGCCAAAATCAGCGGGCGGAAAATGTTCGCACACTGTTCATGCTACACGAATGTTCAGCTTCTTGTATCTCACCATGAGAAACATCAGCTTCTCCTATCTCACATAGGAGAACTGCAAGCATTTCCTATCTCATACACGAAAGCAGCAGCAACGTGTATCTCAACTCGCTTCTCTGTCTTTGCTTTCTCTTCCATAAAGCCCCTCTCATCGTACTGTACAGGACTCGAGTTCTCCTCGTATTCCCCTTTATGTGGAGTCCTTTCTCTTGATCCTTTCTGCTCTCGCGGTCCCCTCGTATTCCCCTCTCATGGTTCCCTTCTCTGGACTGCTTCTGCTCTCACCTCACGTGTCACCGTGTCTCTCTCTACTTACTTTTACTCATTGTCCCAAGCCCGTGCTTCCACATGCACGTTTTGTGACTCGCCATATTGGCCAGACTTCCTCTAGCTGCCGTGACGGCAAGTCAACTGGCATCTCCCTCTCTCCGACTAACTGTGTCTTGAGTCCTAGCACCCGTGTTCAGTCTCAACGTGCAAAGTACAGCAAGCCTTGGACATAGTCATAACTACGCAAATCAGCGGAACATATTCAGCCCATCAGTAAAATTAGCCGATGGCGTGTTAGGCAGCACGTCGGCCTGGAACAGACAGAACCCTGGGTTCGAGTCCTACCGGGCCAAATGTAGGATTGAACTTTTTACTATGTCCCATATCGGTGGTTGAATTGCCGTACAACCCCTCCTTAACCAGCTCGGTGTTAGTACGAGATAAGGTTGTAAGTCTGCAAAACCTCTTAATCACCCATGCATTGTCTTAGGCGAGGTAGTCGGACTCTAAACCGAGAATTTACTTTTTTACTAACAATAGGTTTATTAATTTTTACGTGACTTCGTTATTCAAGTGATTGTACACATCTAAATTGCTATTTATACTTTGAACGCTGCATTCCCTATTTTCATTGAAAGACATTACAGCGTATACCAGTATCTCTAATTGCCACAAATTACTGATACCTAATGTCATCTCCAGCCAAATACACTTTTACAACGTTCATACTGCTCTCATATCTCATATCTAATATCTAGAGGAAAGTAGCGCTGCGGTTACCTGACTGCAGCCTTGACTGGTCTACCTGTTATTTTGGACCAACTGAATAGATGGCTGTTTTTCAATTAGCTATTTTTGCGTGGCGGTTTTTGGATGGCGGTTTTGGGATGCCTGTTTTTGGATAGCGGTTTTTAGATGGAGGTTTTTAGCGTAGCGGATTTGGTATGGCGGTTTTTGGTGGATACGGATTACAGAGGCATGATTGTCAACAATGGTCACGAATTCTGTGGTAAAGTGAGAAGTAATGGTATCGATTGAATCTGAATCAATTTTCATGAAGGCATTATGTAAGTTTACTAATAATGCTTTCGTATCTATTTCCTTGTAATTTCTGTAGGATATACACTTTTTTCATACTCTGGACGTTTATGAGGAATAAAGGTTTTGTAGCGCAATGATTGGAAATGTGCGGGTCGAAAAACATAACTTCAGTTACCAAATCAGGATTCTTAGTAATGTTTAAATCTAGTCTAGCATTTTTCCTTGTATTTACATTTACAAGTTGGCGTAGAGAGTATTTTAGACCAGAAGGTCTATTGGGATAGTCTTGTTTGTCCGTCCGTCCGTCGACTTTTTAGATGTGCAAGCGTCGTAACTCACACCGCCCTCACAGGTTGAAGGGTCGTGAGGGCTAGTCCGGGCTTCTTCCTTTTGGAAGATGGACGTCGGAGGCTTCTCGTAGGGCTGGGTTGGGTCACGGTCCAAGACAGGATGGAGAGAAGCTGAGGGTAGATCGGGGCTCGTCTGGAGATCTGGCAGGTAAGGCTGCTGGATGAGAACTGAGGCTGGTGCTGTCTCTGAAGAAGCTGGAAGGACGGGAGAGTGGGGCAAGACGGGAGTAGGGATTCTGGGGCAGGATACAGGCTATCCTTCCTACATCACTTGGGGGTTTTTTGACGCTGTCTCTAGCGTCATCTGGATACGTTAACGTTAATATTGTCCTTAAAGAAAGTACCAAAGAAAACAAAAAGGGGACAGGCAGGGTAGAGTCAGATTCATTGCCGAATTAGAGAATACTATGTACATTGGTCATTTCAGGTTTCCAGGTTATTGGTCAAAGGAGCAGGATCGGTCGTAAGGATAGGGCAATTACAGGCTGGCTCGGGGTTTTAGGGGTTTCGGTGGTATCGGGCTTGTCGCAAGGGGCATTCGTAGTGGTCGTGGCCGGCTCGATTGCAAGTGAAGCAAATTATCTCCCCAGTTGCTGTGCGGTAAATCAGTTTTTTGGGAATCGCGGGTTCCTCGAACACGGACTTTCTTTTCGATGGGAATCGAAATGATGGTGGCATTAAGGGCGGAATGAGGGATCGTTCGAAATTCGAAACACTGGGAGTGGTAGGTCGAGAGTGATTTGCCGCCGGATGTGTGGGCAAGAGATTGGGCTTTGGAATGTAAGGGCCGGGCTTTGCATTTGATGCATGGCGAGAGGGGTGGTAGGAGGAAGGCACCCACTGGTTAAGGTCAATGGGAGTGGGCACGGGAGTTCGAAAACGCCTCGGGTTTATTTATCAGCTATGACGAGGTTTTTCCGCGGGAAACAGGGCTTGATGTTTTTGGCTTCATCGGGATTCGGATCTTATTTTGGGTTTATGCAGGACTTTCAAAACCTTTGTAGTCAAGGGAGCAGGCATAAGGGACGGACTCGGAACTCGAAGTGGTTCTTAGGAGGTTAGCGAGTCGATGACAAGGATTTCTAATAACTCTTTCGTGAGTTCCTCTGGCGGGTTTTTCGAGTTCCTATGAATCAAAACAAAAAACAAATGATTAAATTTTTGTCCGTATGTTTTGTTTGATTTTCGGAAAGGGGCAGTTTGGTATACGTCGGGCGCTGCTCGTGGTCTGCTACTACGTCTGAGGGGATTACGTACTACGAGTTGGGCTTAGCTCAGCTACCTGTTCTGATTGATGATCAGTGGATGGCGGGACTACCACTGAATCTGAGGAACTGTGTGACGTTTGAGCAGCTGAGCTGGGACCTTTACTTTGTGGGGTGGAACTTGTGGTTACCGAATGTGTATTGTCAGGCTCTGAATACTCGGGTTTGTATGGTTTGAGTTGGGATACGTGTACCGTGCGTCGTATTTTGGCCTTTCCTTTTTGAATGGGGCGGGATTCGATTACAGCGGTAATAAGGCTCAAGTTTGCAATGAATTTGTACGGACCTTTCCATGTGCGTGTGAATTTGCGTACTTCACATTTCTTTGACGAGTTGTTAATGTACTAAACGAGTTCTCCAGGGTAGTACGTTATGGGTTTGTGTTTAGAATCGTGCTTTTCCTGTGCCTTTCTTTGAGCATCAAGCGTGTTTGAGTTGGCCCGGGGAATCGTGGCGCGCGGTCGTTTTTCGGCTAAACGTGATTCGTTATCGTCCATGCAATCAGGGATGGTTTACGCTTAGATTGTCGCTTGCGAAGTTGGGGTTTCTGCCGTGTACCAGAAAGAATGGAGTATATTGTGTGGTTTTATTGACCGAGGAGTTAATTGCAAACACAGCCTTTTGTAGGTGTGTGTCCCAGTCCTTATGGTTGTCAAGGAGCTTGGATAGGATTCTCTTTGTCGTGCTTTTACAAATGCCGTTTGGTTCGTGTCGGTAAGCCGGGTTAAAAAAGAGCTCTATGTTGTATTTTTTGGCAAAGTCTGTGAATAATTCGGCTTTAAACACCGAATCTTGATCCAGAACAATGCGTCTGGGATACGAATGGCGGTAAATTAAACCTCTTTCAAGATGTTTGATGGAGTGTTTGGTCGTGGGCCCTGAGATGGGCCACGCTTCCACGTATCTCGTGGTATGACAAACTACCAGCAACGCATGGTTATAGCCGTTATAGGCGGGAAACGGACCTGCGAAATCAATTCCGACTGTGTGGAAGGGTTGGGACGGAGGGGTTTAGGGTGGCTCGTGCTGCGTGGGAGGGTCGTTGGTCCGTTATGTATTTGGCAAATCTGGCATCCGCTGGTGTACTTAGCTACGTCTTTGTTCATTCCTGGCCAGTAATATCGGGACTTGACTAGATGCCAAGATTTGAAGAAACAAAAATGACAGCCATTTGCCACGTGTGAGTCGGCCATGACGTCTTTACGTAAGGATCGGGGAACTGCGAGTCGCCACAGTTGACCGAATTCTTCAGTGTTTGCTCGGTAAAGAACGTTATTAATGATTTTATACAAATCCAGGCAGCCGGGTTTCTTTTAATTTTCGTTGTTAGCAGCTATGAGGTAATTTATCCATTTTATAATGTCCATGAATTGCCGTTCCGTTTGTTGCAAATCTGGTATGTTCAGTTCGTCTAGCTGTAGGGAACACAGCTGGTCCATGATTTCGATATGGCTGTTGTCAATGGAAGGCGGGTCAACGGGGTATCGCGAGAGAAGGTCTGCGTCGGTATGTGTTCTACCGGATTTGTGAATTATCTCAAAGTCGTAAGGTTGTATGCGCATACACTATATGGCTAATTGGCCTTTGGGATCTTTAAGGTTTATAAGGTGGCTGAGGGAATGGTGGTCTGTTACGACTTTAAAATGACGTCCGTATATGTAATGGCGAAAGGGCTCGATTGCCCAAATTATGGCTAGACATTCGAGGGTGGTGGGAGAGTATTTTCGTTCTCCTGGGGTAAGGCTTCTCGATGCGTACGAAATTACTCTTTTTTCGCCTTCCTGTTCCTGGTAAATTGCTGCACCTAATCCATGTCCGCATGCGTCTGTATGGATAAAGGTTTTGGCATCGTAATGGGTATGCAAGGACAGGGGCTGTTACAAGTTTGTTTTTGAGGGTTTTGAATGCGAGGATGGTGTTATCGTCCCATACGAAAGGCGCGTTAGCTTGGGAGAGGCGAGTAACAGGATAAGCGATCTTCGAGAAGTTCTCAATAAACTTTCAGTAGTATGAGCACAGGGATACAAAGGATTGTATGTTTTTGAAGTTCTTGGGAGTGGGGAAATCTTTCACGGCATTGACCTTCTTGGGATTAGCAGATATGCCGTCGGCTGATATAACGTGACCCAGAAACTCTAGTTTGTGGTCAGCGAAGTTGCATTTGCTTGGTTAGAGGGCCAGTTTCGATTTTTTAAACGCTTCGAAGACTAGGGCAAGGTTTTTAAGATGATCTTCGGAAGTTTTTGAAAAAACGACTGTGTCATCGAGGTAGACGAGGGCAATAGACCTTTTCAATCAGCCCAAAACTGAGTCAATTAGTCACTGGAACGTACTGGGACAATTAGAAAGGCAAAGCCCTATTACTTCGAACTGATACAAACCATCAGGGGTGATAAAAGCGGTCTTTTCTTTGGCCTCTTCTGCTAGACCAACTTAGTGGAAAGCGAGATCGCAATCCATTGACGAGAAAAATTTGGCTCTGGAGAAGCGGTCTAGCGTATCGTCTATGCGCGGGAGTGGGCGGCTATCTTTTCGTGTTACGAAGTTCAATTTCCTGTTGTCCACACAAAACCTGATCTTATCTTTCTGGGGTACGAGGATGACTGGGGAGGCCCATGGTGAATTCGACGGTTTAATTAGTGTTTGCGCTTCCATTTCTGCTACACGTAGTTTGATTATTTCTGGTTCTTTGGGGGAAACTCGGTAAGCTCTTTGTCGTATATGGGCTGCGTCTCCTGTGTGAATCTCGTAGAGGGTTGTGTCGGACCTTCCGAGTTGGTCGGGCTTAAAGGAGAAAACGTCTATGTATTTTTCTATCAGGTCGTACATACGTTCACGTTGTTCGTTCGTTAACTTTTCTCCTAGCCTAAAGGTCTTTAATATTTCTTTGGTCACTTCTAATCTTTCGTGGGGCTGTGACTCTATGGAGCAAAAGCTTGGCAAATCGGAGGTTTGCTCGTCTACGGTTAACAGGGCTTGGAGATGGGCTAACTCAAGTTCCTCTATGTCACAGTGGAGAGGTGAATCTGTGAATTCGGTGTACGTGCCGATAACATTATACATGTTTAGCCTTGCCTGTTTAGAGGTAAGGTTGGTTAAAAACGTGTGTCCTTTGCCGTTTTTCAGGGAAACAATGCAGTTGCCTATGGCGATTTGTTTATTCTGTTGTAGCTCAGAATTAGGCGTGATAATAATATCACCTGTAAAAGGGGTCGGACAAGAAATTTTCACGCTTTTGCATGTATATCCGGGAATAATACACGGGTTCTGAACGTAAATGGTTTGTTTTCGGTATTGAAACCTAGTTCGGGTGCTTTTGGGTTTTTTGGTAAAACTCGGGGGCTCCTTCCTATTTGTATTGTGGCCAGGGCCGGGTTCAAATTCAGGTATAGGGGTCAAACGGTTCTGTTTGTCGGGGACGACTGACATTTTGTTGGTTAGAGGAATTTATTTTGTGTCTAACGGTCTATCAATAGCACGTATAAACGTGTTACAGTTTAAACTAAGGCTTTGTCGTTTGCAATCAAGCAGAACTTCGTTTTCTGATAACCAGTCCATTCCTAATACAACCTGATTCGATTGGCTAGGAATGATGAAAAATTTGTATGATAGCGGTACTGCTTGTATGGTAAAATTGAGGGTTAGTATCTCGCTTACTTTAGGTACTGGGTAATTGCCTACAGATTGACGGAAAGAGAACGGTTTGATCTGTTGCTTTCGTAAGATGTCATTTGAAATAGACGGGTTGATATCAGGATTTATCGCAGAAAGGGAAGCGCCTGTGTTGACGAGAGCGGTAAATCGGCTCGCATCCATGGTGATCTCTGTCTTTAAAACAGTACACGAAGGCGTTCTGTACGTAAATTGCGAGTTTATCGTGACACCGGTGTCTGAACTAGGACTTTCGGGCACAGCCTGGCAGTTTAAAACGGATATTTCAATGTCGTTTCGTGTAACCTCGTAGATTGGGTCGGATAAAATTGGGATTTCGGGGAGTTCCACGGGGACTTCTGGGATAAGCGTGGGGTTTACTGGGATCTCTGCGCTTGAAAATGTGTTGGAAATAGGGATATCGTTGGTATTATTTACAAGAACCGGGGTGATATTATTTACAGGGGAAAGTTACTAGTCGATTGATTGTAAAAATTCGGATTGGGGTTATACACAAAGGGTGTTGCTTATGGGTTAAATTCAAAGTTAGAAGCATGGTTTTGTACAAAAGGTATAAAATTTGTCTTTAGGTAAAATGGTTGTGTGTGGTAAACCTAGCGGTCCCGCGACGCCAGGTTGACTAGTTTTCCGGCCTAGTTTCGGTGATGAGGAGCTGCATTAAGGGTGTAGGACCTGAGCGGCGTTTGTTGTACTCGAGGTTTTGTACGGTTGGGTTTCTGGGGTAGCCGCGCACTTGTCCGTTCGGCTGGTTATATGCTAAGCTTCGGACGTTGCTGCGGTTATTTTTGTAACCGGCTTGCGCGTTTCCCTCAGGTCCTTTATAGTACACCGAAGAGTAGCATTTAGGGTCAAGGCAAAACTTTTTATGGGGTTTTTATTATAGGGTCTGCAATGAGGGTGCGTTTGGGTTTATTGTGTTGGGTTTGTTTCTCCCTTTTGTACGGTTGTACACTTCCGCGGACCGTCGCAGCGTTTCAAGGAACTCAAGGTGGTTATCTATGCTTTGTATCGTATAGCTTTGTTGCAAATCCTCAGGCAGACCAGCTAAAAGCTTATCCACTTGTTCACCGTTACTTATGTTTGGGTTCAGATGTTTGAAAATCTCTATTTTGGTGCTAACTTATTCAAGGGGGTCGTCGCCTTTTCTATAGATCGTTTCGCGGTTCTTCTGCTTGTATGTGGACTTTTAGGATTTCTGATCAAAATAGTTGAGGAATTCTTTTTTGATTTGGGCCCATATGCCTACCTTGGGTCTGCCTTGCCTAATCATGGACTTGGCTTTGGGGTAAATGTACGACCACCATCTTGCAGCGTTTCCAGTAAAAGCCTGATCTAGATTTGCGATGGCGAAGTTAATTTCGTAGTGGTTGCCAAAAACATCGTCGCAATATCGGTCCCAGAACTCTACAGGGTCGGCGTTTCCGTCGTATTTTCTTAAGATCCCTATTAGCTCGTGTAGTTGCATCTTAAAGGCGGTGGTCTGAGGGAGCGGTTAAGTTTGCGCACGTTGAGCGTGATTATCCTGGCTGTTATCCTCAGTTTCGCTATCGTCTAAAGTTGGGTTGCCGTTGTTCACGTTATCAATGATTATCGGGACATGTTGCTTTGGCTCTTTAGGGCTTGGTATCGAGTTTTGGTTGGGTGTGTTGCAATTTAACGGGTTGTTACGGTTAGAGGGTCTGGTATGGCTTCCGATGTTGCGTCTGGGTTTTGAGATCGGCTGTGCACGGTAGCTGTGCGTGTTGTTATGGCACATTGGCATTATCATGGCTGTGTAAATGTAGACGAAAAATGCGGCAATCCCTATGAAAATCCAAGGAATTTCAATCATGGTTATGTGAAATTTTCCTAATTATTGCTTTAGGGGCAACGGGGAAAGTAATTTGGTCGGTTTGGGCCTATTTTGCGATATAGTGCACTTCTGGTGCAACCCCTGTTTGAGTAGTGTGTGCACTTATGGGGCTACCCTTGTACTGGTGGGCAATGGGGCTTATGTTTGTAGGTGGGTGGCTGTATTCCTATGTGGGGACTAATACAGTGGTGTTTGTGTGTGCCTGCACACTACAACTGTGGTGGAACAGTATCGGGGTGGTGAGTTTTAGTGAAGGCTGTGACTGGTGGTGTGGGGTTATTCAACTCGGTTGGTGCGTTTTAGGACCTTCTTAATGCAGTGCTGGGATGGGAAATGCACTGTGTTATGAGCAATGTTGTTGTTGGGGTGCAGGTAGGCGTACACCTGCTCGGTGCCGGGTCTGGGCTCTGCGTCTGGCTGGACGAGTCTAGGAGAGTAATGCCCTGACACGCTGTGCTAAATGCAACTAGGTAAAAAGATGGGGAAAAAAAGGACCTCGTCTCCAGACGGTTACGCAATTGCAATATGCAATTGGCCTAATTTGTTAGGAATTGGCTTGGGGCTGACGCTTCCTTCTGCAGGCCGTGTAGGTATGTTATGTGGTAGGGGTTATTCACGGCGTAAAAGCGCAAAAATTATAGCTGTTTTTTGGCCGCAGTATGAGGTCCCTGGGATCTGATGTCGGGTTCACCACCGTTGACCTGAGCGGCGAAGGGGGATGGGGTCAGGCTGTAGCGCGCGTACTGTTGGGGTCAAGTTTTTGGAGGGAAAAAATTATTTTCGGACTTACGGGTCGATCCGCGGCATCTTCACAGGGAGATGGGACGTAAGGGCTAGTCCGGGCTTCTTCCTTTTGGAAGATGGACGACAGGGGCTTCTCGTGTGGCTGGGTCGGGTCACGGTCACAGACAGGCAGATTTGCAGCAGAGAGCAGATCGAGGCTGGGCAGGAGATCAGGCTGGCTAGGCTGCGGGATTAGAACTGAGGCTGGGCCTGTTCTGAAGAAGCTGGAAGGACGGGAGAGTTGGGCATACAGGAGTAGGGATTCTGGGGCAGGATACAGGCTATCCTTCCTACAGCCCCTAGAACATATGCAGAAGGCCTATATGTAAAAAGTTTAACATTTTCCTGAAGCACAATTCAAAAGTAAAGTTTATGAACAAAATCAATGTAATGACAATCACAAAGCAGTTTCTATATGAAACGCAGTCCAAGATAAGGCATGTTTTATAGAGTATAAGTGGAACACGGAAACGCTAAAAAATTCAAAAACTTGGTAATAAATCACACTGATTAACCTAATGTACGTAATAAAATCTAAAGCCAAATGTGGCAAATTTTGATTAATAATTTGTAAAACTGAAAGTGTATATTTATATACGACTTCAATTATTTTCAATAATTATTATTTTTAATGCGCGATGCTTCCATATGCACTTTCAATACCGCATATAAGCCCAGTGCAGGCGCGACCTTGTTGTCCAAACCTTCTGAACGGTAGATTAAACCATAGGCATGAGGCCGCAGGCAGGTTTTAGACTAGAAGGTCTACTGGGATGCCCCTGTCTGTCTGTCCGTCCGTCTGTCTGTCCGTCTATCTGTCCGTCCACGACGGCAGATGTGCAAGCGTCGTAACTTACAACTCCCGTAGAACTATGTAGAA
>VNWX01000406.1:0-22778 GCA_009869905.1 Ceratophysella communis | reverse complement strand
GTATCCAACTCGAGCAACAGCCGCACCAACGTATCCAACACGAGCAACAGCCGCACCCACGTATCCAACTCGAGCAACTCCAGCACCCACGTATCCGACACGAGCCACGCCTGCGCCAACATATAGACCATCGACAATTGATGAAACTGAGGATGAGATACTTCCGGGAGGATATGTCTCTACTACGAGAGCACCGGTCTGTTATCCCGGAAGCTCGGACAGCCGATGCTTTTCTCCAACCACACCTCCGCCGTTTAGAACAACGACCAAGAAAGCCAAGCTGTGCTACCCCGGGGCCATTTCTCCAGAGTAACGCTTTTCAGAACTAATAAATACTAAATGCACGAATATTTAAATAATAAATTAATATTTGTTTTCATTTTTTTTAGCTGCCCGCCGGTGTGTTCTCCGGGAAGTTCTGATTTTAGATGTGCCCGTCCAACGACGGCTGAAGAGGAAGATGTGCTCCCTGGAGGATACGAGCGACCTAGCACTAGCACAAGGCGTCCAATATGCTATCCTGGTAATTCTGACATAAGATGTCAAACATCCACGCCTGCTCCACCGAAGGCCACCTATCCAACCCGAGAAACGCCTGCAGCAACATACCCAACACGAGCAACTGCTAGACCGACCTATCCTGCTCCTGAAACCCCGGCTCCAACATACCCAACTCCTGCCCCAACCAAAGCAAAACTGTGTTATCCTGGTGCGATTTCGCCCGAGTAAGTATTTTGAACAATAAACTACGCTGTTGGTACAGCTTCTCGGAATTTCATATAGTTATGCCCTGGACTGTGTAGCTGACCCTTAGCAGAATACGAGTTAATAAGTCTTGATTTCTGCTTCCTAGCTGTCCACCAGCCTGTTATCCCGGAAGCACGGACTTCCGCTGCCCCAAGCCCACAACAACGGCCCCCACATACAAGCCTCCGAATCCCGTCGATGAAAACGAGGAGGACGTTCAGCCAGGCGGCTATGAGCCTCAACCGACCACCAGGAAACCCGTCTGTTATCCCGGAAGCACGGACGTTCGATGCCTCGAGCCAACTACTCCGGCACCAGTGAGAACGACGCCGAAGGAAAAGAAAATCATTTGCTATCCAGGTGCTATTGACCCAAGGTGAGTTCAGGTCGAATCCATTACAAGAGATTTCTTTTCCGTTCTGATGCTTGGAATGTCCTTTAATTATCTTACTGTCACTCTCTGTCCAGGTGCCCAGCTATTTGTCCATCGGATTTTAGGTGTCGAAAGTCACAGGAACAAGGCAACAACTCCAATCCACCCAAGAGAGCTTGCTACGCCGGGAGCTTGGACAAGGACTGCGTCAATTTGTAGTTCTCTACCTGCCATGCCATCTCCTCTACTACTACTACTTCTTGAGAAACTGTCCACTTCCAGATTCTATTTGCTAGCAACTATTTTGTGATACGCCTCTTCTTTGCCAAATATTAAATTCTATTTTTGATTCAGCCTTTCTCTGCATTAAGTATTTCGAAGCAAGGCCTAGGTCAAAATCGTCAAACAATGAGCTCAGAACTGATCTGCATAGAAACGGGGTAGAACTGATTGAGTTGAGGATAACTCTGCACAACCATTTATTTACTCGACGACAAGAAGGAGAAAGGAAAATTAAAACAAATTGTCGTGCTTAGTTCTTGGTGGTGTGACCTGTAACGAATAGACCCAATTAGAATTTACTTCAACATAAGAGATGCAAGTCTTGCTGGACTCTTGAGGCATGGACAGGAAGTCAGACTTACCCATCTCTTTGAGAACGCTGTCCACCACTTCTTTGAGATCCCAGAAGACGGTTGGCGTCAGGGCGGAGTAGTTGACGGCGAAGGCGTCGTCCACCACGATAGACGGGTCATGCATCTTCAGATATTCTAGTACTTCTTGTCGTTTCGGCATTTTGATAAGACCGCAGACTTGGTAAATCAACTCTGCCACTTGGTCCTCCGACGGAGCAGCCACCACGTCTGCCGAGTCAAAGAGTTGAATGGAATTAATGAGTAAAGCCGTTCAAGAGCTTACAAGTTGTCAGTCTGTCAGTGCTACAGATTAAGGATTAAAGCTCTTTAATAGGAAGTTATGTATCAAGTGGCAGTACTGCTAATACTGACAAAGCTGGCCGGAAGTGCATCCGATCAGTGCCTATTTCCATGCACCGAGGTTGGAAGTGAACTAGACGCGCACGCGCGGGGAGCGAGACTGGAGAAATGCCGAGTCCTTGCTTGAGCTTCTGTCGTCGTCGTGAACCAAACGCCGAACAGATCAGAATGGAAACCCAGTAACCCAGCATCGGTTGTTCGTCTTTCTCTGCAAGCGAACTTGAGAGCGCGGAATCGGAAATGAGTCACTAAAGAGAGCTGAGTTAATTACCCGAGTTGGAGTGCTGCTGAGGAGTAGCAGCGGCGGGATGACCTTCAGGAGAGCTCATGTTCACAGGAGGGGCGTACTTTCAGGAAAACGCTGTGCAACTTTCCAAGTGTGATAATGTAGAAAACAGCGCTCTTCTTCTGTCGACAACAACGGACAAATGAAGAGCACGTGTAAACAGAAAGCTTGAATCTTGAATGGTGAATGGATCTATTCCAGCTCTATGCTGCGAGTAGTGAGTGAGTGGGGCAGAGCTTGATCTGAAATCCCCAGCCAGAAAGAGAGCTAGGCTCATCATCTCAAAACCGGAAGCTCCTTTTACGGCTCCTGCTATGCTGCTCTTTGCAGCAGACAGGTATTTCGTCGCCCACGACGGCACGGCCATTCATCCCATTCCATCATCGGCCGTCAGCAGCTTTTATTTCCTTTGACTTTATTTTATTTAGTTAGTTAGTACTCCCTAATTGAGATTTGAGCTGCGTGAGTCGAGTGCTCGGCAGGAGAGAATGGAGTCGGACGTCAACTACCCGCTGCTCGTGAAAATCCAATGCAGTCAATCTCCAAAACTTGGACTTCAAAACAACAGGCTCACAGAAGACACGGAATGTACGTCAGCTGTTCATTTCAGCAGTTAGTTAGACCTAGATTTCCAGAAAATCCATCTGACCAAAGCGTCGGGTTCTTACTTTAAGCCAAATGGGATCCTCATGAAAGAATAACTAAAAGTTAATTGCACATTGCACAGCATACAGTTGACAGTGTCACTTGACTTGTTTTTAAGTATTCTCTATTTTTGATTGTTCACGGACGCTCTCAGCAGTCACTCATTGACGCATTACGAGAGGTCCCATGATTACAGGAAAAATGGTAATCGATTAACGACTTGTGATTACTTCTCTCTAAATTTGGATGGGCATGATTATGATTAAGTACTGGAAAAAGTAAAAAGTAATCGATTAACGAATATTGTAATCGTTAATCATTAATGGCAGTAATCGATTACAGTTAACTAAGTTCAGGGCGTCTGCATCATAACTAATCCTGAGACTGCTTTCTGCTTGACAGGTGACATGTCTCGAAGCCTCGAATCTCTATATATTTGTTGGCTGTGCTTCTGGGACTGTCTTCGTCTTTTCGAGAGAAACGCTCTTGTTTCGCTTCATGATTCCGTTCAAAGGAGGCAAAGTCTGCAGCATTTCCTGTGCCGACAACGAGCGAGACCTCGCCGTGGGCTCAATCCGTGGAAAAGTGTCCATCTACCAAATTGTGCCACAGTCAGGGAAAGCAATTCCGGCTTCAGCGACGTCGCATGGAGCTTTCTTCAAGAACGTCCACACCGTCAATCATCATTCCGACAACGAAATCACGGAGCTGCACTGGAGCCCAAACGGAAGATACTTGTTTATTGGGGACAGTCAGGGGCTCGTATCTCAGGTCGATGTACGTCCACTCTCTCTGTCACTCACGCGTCTCTAATTCGCAGTGTTTACAAGTTCGTTTTGACAATTGCAGGTCGGCGGATACGAAGAGTTTCCTCGTCCAGTGTCTCCGTCTCAAGTCATTCTGAAGCTCAAGAGTCGGATCATTCAGCTGGACTTCATTTTCCCGTACCTGGCGACGTGCACCGTGTCCTCAGTCTATCTCTGTGACGTGGAGGACGAGGACTTTGTGCGTGTTCAGCTCCAGCCCAAGAAAGACATTCGTGCCTCCGGAGTTGCCCTCATTCTGACCGTTCAAGTTCAAGGAGACCCGAATTCCAACACGAGCATCGGTGCCCTGTACCTCTACGTCAGCGACATGACTTCCGGCTTCATTCATTGCTTCAACATGCAAGGACTGCTGATCGAGTCCAAGCAAGTGAGCACGAGCTCCGTGCTGGTCCAGGACTCTGTCACAGCTTTTGACCCCGTTCGCACGACAGAAGGCGGAGCAGTGGAAAGATGTGGAGAGAGAGCGGATCCGCTCACGGTTTCCTTGGGGAAGATTTACATCAGTGACGAGAATTTGCTCGTCTCCGTCTCTCACGACCATTTGTACATCATTGAGCCGAAGGTACATGAGCCTCATTCTCTGGACCGAGGAGTTCAGTCGCATTCAAAGCCTCAAGCTCATTTCCAACTACGTCTTCGTCTGGAACGCAGGGAAGCTGGATGTGATTTCCTTGACGCAGTTTCGGCCGTACGCCGAGCAGCTGTTCAAGAGCGGCGTGACGCAGGTGCTGCAGCGCTGGGTTGAACACGTTCTCCAGTCCTTGGGTTGGCGGAAGACGGAGGCAGCGGAAGAACACGCAGCTGCAGCTTATTTCCGCAGCCTTCTGGGAACGAACTTCACGGAGGAAGATGACTTCGCAGTCTACATTTCGAAGCAGGTTCCGTTCCGGATCTTCGAAGACCGCCCGCTCACACCGCCAGCTCCGGTCAACCCTCTCCTGAGCCCAGTCACACGGCTGCTCAGTGCAATCAAACATGAGTATTTTGCAGATGCCGAGGACGAGCTTGAGCGAACAGAGTGTTCCAGAATAGTCTGCGTCTGGAAGGCCGTACGAGCATTCTACGCTGAGCTGAATCTGTTTCCTTGCCCTCAGTCTGAGAACCAGTCCTTGACGTTGACCAAAGTCATGCTCGGCCTCAACGACTTCTTCAACAACGCGTGTCTAGTCAGTCTACCTCAAGAACTCCTCTGTCTTCTTCCAAGCAAGAGTCTCTCGCTTCTCGAAGAAGCCATTTCTACGCTCATTCATAATCTTCTGCACGCACTCAACTCCAGTCCGGACCTAGCGGACATGCTGAATGAGCCACTGGAAACGAGCAGTTCCTCAGGGACTGGGTTCATTTCCTTCGTGAAGCTTCCGTTTATTCAACAATGGTTTCTTCGCCTTGGGATTTCGGAAGAAGAGCTGAAGGCTGACGCTGTGGTGGCGGACATGTTGAGCCTGTTCACTCCGTTGCTGTCCACGAAGGGACGACTCGGAGCACTGCTCGAAGTCAAGAAGAACCATGACTTGAAGAGTCGTTTCTTCAGTTGGCTCGTTTGCTCGACAGTCTGCAACTTTGACCAGCGTCATCCGTATGGCACGAGACTGAGCTCTTTGTTCAGCAAACAGTCCCGCAAGTTCCACTTCGTTCAGGACGTCTTCTGCTCAGTCTATCGGGACATTGTCCAGCCAGACATCCAGCTGCTCTCTTCGTCTCTCCATCACTTCGTCTCCGTCATCTTCCTTATTCTGAAAGGAAAGAAGCTCGAAAAGAGTCTCAAGACGCCCAGCAACTTCCTGCTCACGCTTCTCGTTTCCTGCTTTCCGCTCCAGCACTGGCCCAAGCCGGACATTGAAAAGAAAATCATCGGACTCTGCAACAACAACCCCATCCTCTTCAAAATGTTCCAGGAAGCTTGTTTAGCTGGTCGGAGCTCCGTGGCCATTTGTCAATGCGGAATTCCCAGGGACTGTGCTCTGTCCGCTACGGACTCTAGTCCATTGCCACATCAGCGTGTGACTCAGGAGGCCATTCTAGAGATCCTGATTCAACGCCACCTCACGCTCAGTGATGAGGAGGCCACTTTGAAGCAGTCTTCCGTGTTTCAGTTCGCGATGCAGACCGGGCTCTATCAGCAGCTCCTCACGGACCTTTCCCACGAAGTCGATGACGACACGTACCTGGAGCTCATTCTCAGAACGTCCTCCTGTGCCTTACTCGAAAAGTTGAGACTGAGTCGAACGAGAGTGAATCTGCTGCTCGAGAAACAGGAATACTTGCTCACTCACACTTCTTGCCAGCTCTGTGGAGACCAATTGACTTTCTCTCCTGACTTTGAGCTCCTTTCCTACGACTGCATTGGGATCTGGATCCTGAGGAATGCCGGGTCGTTGGAGCGATTTGCAGCTTACTTGCAGAAAACGGCTCACCTGAACACACCTGGGCGCTTCAGCATGGAGTGAGTCCAAAGATTTCCAGTTTTATCAGTTCAGACCGTGTCCGAAAGCAATGATTTAACAGAGCAGTTTATGTTTTCAGGTTCTACTTATTAATTCTTCAGTGGAACGACGAGACGTCCGGAGGCAATTCAGAAGAGAGCGCAAACGCCCTCGTCCCTCTTTCCAAGTTGTCCTGCTCTTCGATGCACCTGGCATCTTCGCTCAGCGAGCCCGTCGTGCAATCAGTCTGACTCCGTGAACGAGTGCATTCCATGTCAACAGTAGTTGTTCTATTTTAGCAGAAGAGTACTGAGAACCCAAAGTGATTGAAATTGTGCCTTAGCATTTTCTCTTGTAGAAAAATAGTAGAAATTAAATATATTTTATTTAGTTAATGATTGGGAGTAATACAAATGCTCGTTCTGGAGTTTGAGGAGAACTGTAAAGTATTCTGGGAGAAGGGCGAGTAGTACAAAGTGTGGAAGAGTGCAAGTACATATAAAGGAAGGAATTAGAGAGCGAGTCCGGAAATGTCGTTGGTAATTTCTTGTTCCATTTCTTCCTCTCGAACCGCCTCAGCCGCCACTTCCAGCTCAAGCAAGTCCAAGTCAAGGCTCGCCTTCGTCAGCTCAGGAAGAACCTAAACAGAGGACAAAAGCTCTCAATCCCATCAAGCATTGCTTCGTACGAAGCTGTAAATCGAATCTCCTTGTAAGCACTGATTGATGAGAACTATCCTACCTCTGACAGCGCCGTGGCCAAGCTGCTAAGGGTAGCTGGCGGTATTTTCTGAATCCAGACGCAGTACTCTTCAATGTAGAGCTGATTGAGCAAGTAGAACGGCTCACGGCCTTTGAAAATCTTGTAAATGTCCAGAAAGCACTTGAGCACAGCGATCTTGCCTGCAGAGTCATTCAGCAAAGCGGTCAAACATAAGCAAGCCTAGGCTTCGGCGGAACTGAAGATGAGGATCTGCTCACCTGCTGACAGAATGTTCACTGCATCTCGCAGAGTTGCCTGGACCAGGTCAAAGTGACGGAAGAGTGGGTAGGTCAGTGCTCTTCTTCCGAAAGACCGCACCACTTCGGCTGGACTGCTAAAAGTCTGCAGCAAATCATTAAACCGTCCGGTGTTATCGGAAGAGCTAGAGACTTGTTAGTTACCTGGAACCATGAGATCGTGGCACTGACACGAGCAATGTTCCACGAGGACTCGATGCAATGTCCGCCCTCGGTCGTTCTCAAGTCGAGCAAATAGGCGCAAAGAATGTCGACTAGGCCCAAGTACGCCATCTTCTCCTCGGCCTTGTTCAAAAGAAATTCTCGATTCGGCAGCTTCATCATTTGCTCACTCTCAGCGTCGGTCAGTTTTGCGAATCGCTTCAAGTCCAACTTGAAGCCGAGAATGCTGGACAAGTCTGTGTCGAGCAGGTCAGCGAGGTAGTGCTCGTCCGAGAAGGCTTGGCTTTCGAAGAGAGCCTGCTGCTGCTTCCGCTCTTCGTAGGACATGGAGTCCGGATTGGAAATATGAATCATTTCATCTCAGCACACCCTGCAGTCCGCACATCAAGAACCATAAGTACTCTTAAAGTCCTCTCAAGTAGCAGACAGCGTTATTCGTTCTTACGTTGAACTTGTCCATGAGGCCATTGTGCTTGTTGGCAAAGCCATAGTTGTATTGACGACGCAGCTTGGCTGCCGGAGACTCGTCCTGCACGAGCGTTTGCTCGATGTGCCACTCATCGCCTTCAATGCTTCCAGAGTACTCAGTCTCGCCTGGAATCAGAAATTCCTAGTCTGTTATGGGTCCGCATGAGAATCAACGCCTGAGATTTCAAAAAATGGAAGTGGAACGGGAGCTGACCAGAGAGGACTTCGATGAGCGGCTTGCTGGAGGCGGCTGTGAGTCCTTTGGGCTGCAACATGGTGGTCAGCATGTCTAAGTCAGGAAACTCCTGGCCCGGCGTCATTTTGTCCAGTGTGATGATGAAGGTGCTCGTGTCCTGGACGAACTGGGCTGAGCTGTTTTCCGTCTCAACCACGTTGCCAGGCAATGTCAGCCTGGCAGAAACAGAAAGAGAACACGTATTAAGTAAATAGTACGGAAACCCTAAAAGAGGGCTGAGATGTGAGCTGTAACTGTAAGTACCTCAAGTAGTACGGTTTACAGTGGAAGCGGAAGTCGTCTTCCAGAACATGGATTTCCGTTTTCTTGGCATTGGCGTAGGGTGCAAGGATGGTGATAATGATCTGGGTCGCAGTCTGCTGGATATGAAACCGAGGAGTTTCGAGGCCTGCCATTCTCACTGCCTCTCAAGTCTGCTCAATCTGAGAGTGTCAGCCTCGCCCAAGTGACACAAGACAGTTGCTGGATTCCTTCACTCGCCCCCGCGGCGAAGTTGGAGGAGTAGACCTGATCTCGAAATGAGGACCAGCAGCACTCTCCGCCGCCGTAAGTCCTGGACGTCGATGAGGACTCAACTAATCACAGTGTCCACTACAAGTGTGACGAAGTGAGCAGATATTATTGACCTGAATGACCCACGCACGCCACACAAAGCACGAGAGGAGTGAGTGAGGAGCTCCAGGTTTTTGAGGCGCGCCAACCCAGCACGTGGTTCTAGGCTCTTCTGCTGCTGCTTGTTCACATTTCACATCCGGATCTCAATCTCAAAGCACGTGGACGTGCTCCAGCTGAGCTGACTGACTCGAGAAACACAGGAAAGGAAACAAGGCTCGGCTGTACAGAGAAGCTCTTTTGCTCTCTAATAATTAGGTAGCCGGTCTATTTGACGAATGCCCAATTGACGAAAATTTGAAGAACAGCGTGTCCCAATTGACGACAAGAGTAAGGTCAAATTGACGAAAATTTACTTCAACAAAAAACATACAAGTGAGAAAAAACTTGAAAATCTACTTAAGTCCTGGCGTCACAAGAGTCATTCTTGTGATCCAGTTACGCAACTTTATGAAGCCGAAACGGCTATTGTACAAGTTACAGTTTTCCAATACAAATTGATTTATGTTACCATATTTTAGAAGTCTAAAATTTAGACGCTGAATCCGAGGAAATACTCCGCTGTTAAATTCTGGCAAGTAAGTAGCGCGTTCTTCGCCATTGCAGTAGTTAAATATTCCCTTTCTTCCATGTATCATCCAATTTCGAATGAATTAGGGTCACGTCTCAAAAGCCATTTTGGGAATAAACTTTAAAAATACAACACTGTCAAAGTAATACATAGAATTTTGGAGTCGTCGGAGTTCAGATTGGAACTAACAGGAGAGAACGGCATAAAATATTCTATCCTTATCATTATCCACAATCTACATAAATATTCTAGTCTTTCTAATCTTAAGTTCATTTTAGCCTTAATTTTTTTTCTCAAACCTTATAGCAAAATCCAGCTTGACGAATTTTTTTTTCGTCAAATACGTACTTTTGTTATATCTCTACATTTTCGTCAATTGAGCATTCGTCATTTAGACCTGGAATCAATAATTATGTATTTCAAAATATTATGCTCTGCTCAATTCCAGTTATTCCAGGCACAATGTTCTACAATGTTGTTAAAATACATGTTATAATAACTGGTTAAATAATTAAAGTACATGTTATGCACTGCTATGTAAGTAACACTCAGGCAGTTCTGATTTTTATACGTGGGTATTTTTCCAGAGTTACAACATGCCAATATGCTTTATTTGGAGATTCAAGCAGTAGACATATATGTATAAGGAAGCCAATTGCTCGAGAGCATTATTGGACGGACGAGAGTAGTACTGAAGTAATAAAGCTCGGAGCGTTACTGAGCTGATGCCTTGAGGTCAATGGGAGCATGCCATTGTTCGAGCTGAAAGCATGGAATCTCCCGGTAAGAACCTCCTCCTCCCCGAACATCACTCACAGTCACAGCATCCGTTCCAGCAGAAGCCGAGAGTCCGGAACCCTGCAAGCAGTCAAGTGGTCCAAATCTAGAAGCCTGCAAGCCTATTAAACCGGAAATAGTTTTGCTAGGACTCAGTACCTTAAGCGGCTGTTGTTGGTGTGGAGCCCTTTCCCAGTGCTCGAGGTCGAAGACGGGAATTTCTCTTCAGTTTTCCAGCCGTAGCTCGCACAGGTGCTGGAGCTGACTTGGAACTCTGGGCATTCGGCTAAAGAAAGACAAGCTCAATCAGTTGAGAACCAAAGATGGAAGTAGCAGCCCCTGCCTCCATCTTTGAGCAATGGCGGATATTCAGAACTCAGAATTGTCTCCAACCTGCAACGGAGTTGGTGAGCGAGGCTTGCTCTGAGTTTCGCTGAGGGCTGCTTCTTGCTCCAAGTCCTTCATTTCCTGTGTCCAGGAGTTGAGCTCACGCAGATAGTCCTCCACTTGGTGTGAGCTGTCTCGAACGTTTTTCTGCAGCTCAATCATGCTTCTTTGTCCGGCTTCTGACCCAGCTCTGGAAGCCATTCTCAGGTCCCGCTCCTGTCTTCTAGACCTGTCCAACTCCCAAAGTATTCCTGCACTAAAAGCACCACTCTAGGAGCCGCAGAGCTAAGCTGCACGCGGGTTTAGAGCCAGAAAGCTGACTCAGAATATTGGTGTTCTAAATGGCGGTCCTTCCTTGGCTAGGCAGACGCTTCCCGGTCAGCAATAATGAACTGAAACAAGGAAGGCGGCTGAAAGTAGTGGAAAAGCTGGCCACGACCGACGACCGCTGCCAAGAGCTCTCCTTTGCAACAGACCGAAGTATCGACAAAACAGAAAGACGACGCGGCGGGCTTCTCGTTTCTCGTCCTGCCTTTTGTGTAGCAGTCAACAAAAAACGGACGAGAAGACACGGGTCGTCGTCGTCATGGACACGAGACTTGTTTCCTGGACATGAACAAGCTTCTCATGCCGTTGTGGTGATTTGGTGATGACTATCGAGATCTGTCCAAGAGCTCGTCGTTCGTATCCTCGTCTGCAGCACCATTCCTTCACACTTGAAATCAATCCGTCCGAATCAGAAGACATGCATGCAGTCCAAGCGTGCTTATTGTCCTAAGAAAAGTCGACGAGTAGATTGAAGCGTAGCGTTGGTTGAGCAAGCCTGAATGTACACAAAGGAGCGTCAGAGTTCCAACTTGCCTAGCATTTGCACGAAACCCGAATTACTTAGTCGTCTCTGCTGTGTCAGCAGTGTCTTCTTCTTCCTCCGGAAGTGAAATTATGTGAAGATGACTATTTATTCATGGCTTCAAAGCGATATTGGATAATAAAGAGACTTATTGTGTCTTGTGTGAACAGAGTAAAGAAGCGCTCCGTTGTGGAGAGACTCAGAGCGAAATCAGAGCCTTGAAGAACTGGGAGTAGAGACAGGCAAAGACATAATTAAGCCCTATTCGCCCATTAAGAAAGGTCCGTGTACTCGATTAGTAGAAACAGAAAGAGTTGTCATGTAGGGATAAACGCAAATGCAGTAGAAGAAGAAGAGGAGACTTGAGGGAGGACGGTTCTGCAGACGGAGACTTGAGAAGAGAGAGCCCTTCTGGACAAAGGGACGATAGAAGACAATAGTGGTCAATACTTCTGATGTTCGTCTGAACGGAGCTTGGCTTCGCAGTCAGAGTGCGAAGACGCTGCTCCTTCAGTACTCTCGATCTCGATCAGAACGCTTGAAGATGGTGGCGACGGGCCGATGAATGTCTCCTTTGAGCATCTGTGAATTGCAATAACAACAATCCAAATAAGGCTCGCTCCTCTGACGCAACAACGCTGAGCAAAGGCCACAGTCCGACCCTCAAGCATGAGTCAATAATAGCAGAGGAAAGGCCTCTGCATCACTCTCTCTCCGTCAACAGAGGCCTGGGGTGGGGCTGGCTGAAGCCTTCTCCTAAAATCAAGCTAAATACATACGCCAGGCCAAAATCAGAACTCACGCATTCCGTGAACTCAGACTCAGAACCTGACAGCCAAACGCAAAGATCCACCAGCACCCAGCACCCTGCAACTTCCTAACTACCTACGCTCCTTGTATTAGAACGCTCTCAACGCTCCGAAGTTACCCATCGCATGAGTTCTGAATAGTGGGGTGGGATACTGGAATATCCCTGGCTTTGCTCCGGTCCGGACCGCTTCTCATGCTCAGTCTTTCAATGAGTACTCTCAAGCGCAGTACTGGACACGCTTCGTTCTGACTTTAGTTGCTCAAAGAACCGAATGAACGGAAGTCGGGCTTGCCATCCGCTTGGACGGCTGGAAACAGGACCAGAACCTCGGAAAGCTTCTGGTCATTTCCTCTGTGCGATGTGCGACTGCTTTCAGAGCTCGCACAACTTGTTCAAATCATTCGGCTGTGTTAATGGGAGCTAGCTTGGGATGGGAAAGATGACGGTGACTGACCCGGTAGTGGGAGACGGCACAGCAGAATCCATAAGCCCAGAACACGCACCAAATCAGAACGAGAAGAGCTGGAACCAACACCGAGGCTTCAGGCCCGCCAATCAGACCAAAAATTATCTGCAAAGTTAAACGAAATATTTAAGCTCTGTACATGAGCAAGAACTGACGGCATTTTTCAGTTGAGAGCTGGATATGGAACCTGAATGAGGAAGCTGGTGGCGAAGAAGGGCAGGAGCAGGCTCGTGATGGCGATCCAGGGAATCATGTGCTTGTAGTGCTCCTACCAAAACAGACAAGGCGGGCATAATTACTAGGGAGACATAAGGGAGCATTGTTGGCCATGTTCGTTACCCGAGCGACGCCGAGGATGAGGAGGAGACAGAGAATGATGTACATCACGGCCACGAGCAGACTGAAAATGTTTCCCCACCAAACCACTAACCAATAAGACACAGAATCAAACATTAAAACTCGTCCCTACAACTGCCCGTTCTGCTTCGGATTATCGGAATTGACTTGCGACCTAGTAAAATGGTTTCCATGGCATTGTCGGACAAGCCGAGAGAGTCCTGGATCGACGCGTACGACTTTCTGAACTCTCGAACAAACTTGTCCCAGTAAATGAGTCCGAGCAGAATCAACACGAAGCTCACCACAGACGCTGCCTGGGAAATCAGGAATAACACCGAAGTCAATGCAAGGATCTGAACAAGATTAAGAATGACTGGAAGATGTGTTTTTACAATGGAGGCGATGGCAGTGAGAACGGTGCCCTTGCCTGTGTCCAGGCAAATGCAGCACGAGCGCATTCGGATGCACGCCGACATCTTGAGCTCTCTGCAAGAATGAAACAATAGTAAAGGGAGTCAGATCTGCGTCCTGCGGAATGAATGAATGAATCATTTACCTCGGCTGATTGAGTTTAATTGAGGAGCTTGGACTTGGGCTTGGGCAGAGAGACGGATGATGCCTGAGTGTGCTTCAGGTGAGACTGATCGTCTTGGCTCCACTACTGCTTGCTGATCTCGGGCCAAAGAAAAGAGTGCCTGAGTCAGGCAGAACTTAAGAAACTCAAGGCAAGAGCGTCTTGTCTGAATCTGAGAGAAGATCTGCACTCCTTGCAAGCAGCGGATTCGCAGAGATGAAACTGAGCAACCCAGCTTCGACTTGGGATTGATTGTAACTGTGGTACGAAAAGTAAAAGTGGGTCGCCCACCAGAAGAAGTGCGTAGGCGGTATTTTTGGTCTTTCTTCTTCTGGTGTTTGGGTGCGAGTCAGAAGAGGCAGAGGCGTCTCATCAGAGTAGATGCTCCGTGTTTCAGATTTAAGACCTCATCACTGCCTCCAGTAGTAGTGTGCACAGAGCCTGTCACAGCATCAGATCCGCACTGCAGTCCAATACTCAATGCCAATAAAGAAGAGCTCCCTGCCTGCGTTTCCGGATCCTTTTTTATTTCTTTCAAAACAAGGAACTTTTACAGTGACTCATCAAAACTTCCTGCATCCACTTCACTCTACTGACACGAATACTGGAATGACACAAGTACGAAAAATACAAACTGCGAATAGAAAATGAGAGAAGCATTAGTGACTTAGAACTAGTTAGTTGTGTTTATCGAGAATGAGCTAGTCAGTTGAACAGGAGCGTTCGTTCACTTTTTTCCTGGCGAGGCTTTGGGCAGAGTCGAGGCCAGCGTGACCTTAGCACGGTTGATGAGTCCCGAGAGCATTTTTGAGGCTCCGTTGCCAGGAGACGACGTAAGGATGGGCGGCTTTGGGGCTTGCATGACTGGAGCTGGAGCAGACACGAGAGTGCTCCGAAGTCGCTGGGAATCAAGACGCTCAGCAACTTCGGCGTAGCGCGTCTTCAGTTCCGGCTCCAAATGCTTGAAAGAGTTGAAAATTGGAAGCAGCTTCTTCTCAAGAGATCGATTGCGAGTGACCCAAGTGTGCTCTTGAATGCCTTTCAAGTTCAGACGCTGACTTGGCTCCTTCATTAAAATCTACAAGCAAATTATAGAATGTACCAATTACCAGCATCGATTCAATTCATTCAACGCACTTCCAACTAATGTAGGAGCACTTAAATCAAAAATGGTCGCAGTTGTTCTTTGTTTACCTTCCGCATGAGATCCTTGGCCGAAAAAGCGACCCAGCCCGGAAACTGGAGCTCAGCCCCCTGGATCTTCTGATAGGTCGCCTCCCTGCTCTCCGTTTCGAACGGCGGTTTCCCGACCAGGAACTCGTAGCAAAGAACTCCAAGGCACCACAAGTCCACCTGCCAATTCAACAGTCGTCGAACATCAGAAACCGAATCCGAATAAAAGCAAAGAGGACTCTCAAATGCCTGGCAACGAGTCCTGCTCACCTTTTCGTCGTAGGACATGTGGCTGACCATCTCTGGCGGAAGGTAGTCCAAAGTGCCGCAGAGCGTCTTCCGACGAGCCGTGGCCGTTTTGGACACATTCGACGTCTGAATGGACCAGCCAAAGTCGGCCATTTTGATTTCTCCGTAGTAGCCAATGAGGAGGTTCTCGGGCTTGATATCACGGTGAATAATGTGCTTTTTGTGCAAGTAGTCCAGAGCACAGGTCAGCTGGTGAATGTAAGTGGCAGCCCTGCAATGAGAACATCGTTTCAGTCTCCAGAACTCTTTCGACTCCACGTCCACGTGGCATCGGAGTGACTTACTTGGCTTCTGAGAAGCGGTGATTGGGCTGATTCATGAGCTCTCCATAGACCTCTCCTCCAGGCGCATATTCCAGACAATAAACGATTTTGTCTCCATCACGGAAGTAGCCGTACATCTTGATCACATTCTCGTGGCTAGAAACAAAAGCAGAAATAATTGGGATGATAGGCTTCTTGAATCTGAAATTTGCAGGTCTATTCTGTGGAAGGAAAGCTGTTAAGTACTTGAGATTGCTGTGGATTTCCGTTTCTACGGTTAATTTGGTAGTGCATGCAGTCCTCGTCGATTTGCTTCACATGAATTACTTTCAAAGCCACGATTCTCTTTTCCTTCATGGTTCTGGCCAAATAAACATGTCCGAACTTTCCTTCTCCCAACGGCTTGCCGATTTCGAAGTCGTTTTTAATTGTCCACTGATCCCTGAATTTAAAACAAGCACACACGGCTTGAAGCTTGAGTCATAGGCTTGTGAGGATGAGCTGCGGCAAGAGGCGCAGCTAGGAAATTAGTTTTAAAAGCCGGAGAGACGTACCAGTCTTTCGGTGGGTCTGCGGAAAGCAGAGACGGGTCAAACCCTCGGTCTAGCACTCCTTGCGTGTTCCGCTGATGGGACGGACCAGTCCTGGTCACAGGCTTTCCGTTCTTAGACATGTCGAAACCAATAGTCCGACTGGTGACTACTGGCAGCTCGTTGAGAAGAATAGTGACAAGATGGTGGATCGAGGCAGAGCAGATTTAACCGTCCAACTTAACTGCAGGCAGAAGACTTGAAGTGGTTTGGTGACCGAGTGGCCGTTTGCCGTTTCGACGACTCGAGCGCCGACGACGCACGATCCCGCTCAGTTCGTTCTAGCATTGTTGTGTGTGTCCTTACCGCTGTAGCTATCTTCTCTCCCAACAATTGACATGCAATAATGGGATGAAGCAGCAATAGTAACGAGGCAGCAGCAGCATGCAATGCATCAGCTGCTCGAGACGAACGCCCGAGGAATTGCACGGATTTGGTTGTCCGCCACTCACTGGGATTGGCGGTAGGTGGACGTGTGGGCGGAGTCTGCAGGACATCAAAAATCGGCTGTGCTGTTCCTGCGTCCACTTGCCATGTTCACGGGGCCAGCTGGGCTGAGGGCCTAACTCGGTTTTTGATCCGACTTCTTTCTGCTGAGGCCAAAATATACACAACACGGCGAGAGAGCGAGTCCTCCCTCAGCAAGAGACACGTCAGCAGCAATAATCCCGACTCACCTTCGCAGAAACTGCTCACGGTGGCTCATGCTCATATTACAGCGGAACAAGACGTTTTTTTATATACAACAATTTACACTCTCTTTCAGTTAACTGAAAATACGGTGTATGCACAATAGGTTACGTAACAACAGAGTATTAAGGGAGTCATGTAATAATAGTGAAATTACATTTTAGAATATGAAATGGACTTGTTTGTATGAATTTCTAATGCATTTTTCATGCTAGTTTTTACAGTTATGCTAATAATTAGGAAGAGGATACTCCGCTGAATGTGCTTCAAACCCCTGCTCATGTATTAGGTATTTAAAGTTTTTAACGTGCCTATTTTTATCTCCAAATTTGGCGATTGAAATATTTTGTGTTGTGTATTGCGCATCCAAGATTCCTTCTTGGCCTGGCCTTGAGGCGCGTACTTAAGTTTATTTATTCAGCTCCTGAAGCCTGAAGCAATTCATGTTTTTATGTTTTAGATGGATTCAGGGTTCCTATAGTGGTGATGCCCCGAATATATTCGGCGCCGAATAGCCAACTGTTCAAGTCAAGCCGAATATTCGGCTCGCCAGTTTTGCCCCCGAATATTCGGTTGAATATTCGGGTGGGTACCCGGCCGAATATCCGGTCAGTCTCTGTAATATTCGGCTAATCCGCCGAATATTTGGCTCTTCAGTTTTGCCGCCAAATATTCAGCTGAATATTCGGCGAGTCTTCTGTAATATTCGGCTAATCTGCCGAATATTCGGCAGCTAAACTCCGAGGCTAAGTATTCGGTATTCGGCGAATACCGAGAATCTGCTATTCGGGGCATCACTAGTTCAAGCACAGGAGATCGGATTTAGGGCATTTTAGAGTCTCCAACATTTGTACCTACCTAGCCTAGGTGTACAACAGAGGGATGCCAATTTTTTTTTAATACCTACGCCTGGAAAATCTCGTATGAATGAATAGAATGCAATTCTGACTGAAGTAGATACAAAGAATTCAGTTGCTGTGACTTGACTATAAGGCACATCTGGCTCAAGTCAAAATTCTTTCGACCCTGCCTGACTCTGGTTTCTTCATTTTCATTCAATTAGGCTCCTTTAATTCCTATCCTGCTCGTTGCCACTTGTTGTGTGTTGGGTGCTGCTGCTCTTCTGCTAAGCACAACAGATCAGTGTACCTCCCATCCCATTATCAATTGCACATTTACAGCAGAGCATCAATCACCCCTTCTTGCTTGGCCGTCGTCGTTCTATTCATTCGCCTGCCTGTGTGTGTCCAAAGCTAATCCTCATTAGTAATATTAGTATATCAGTCATTTGCTGCAGGAGCCTAGCTGACTTGCCTCTGAGCCGTCCTTGTCTAACCACGATAACATAACACGACGGACTGCCTCTCAGCCTCTACCAGGAATCGTGACGGGCCAGCTCTTCTGAGAGTCCAACTCCAACACGTCCTCTATGACGTCAGACCAACGAGCTTTCCAACGAATTTCTAATCTAAGCATGATCTAAAACACAAATAAGAGCAGCCGATCTCCGTAGTCAACACTACTCTGCAGCCTCCAGAACTTGGAACATCTTCTTCCTCACAAGCTTGCATCCGTCGTCGGTTGGACTTACTTGGGCTCTTTTGATCTGTGCTTGGTTCGGGCTGACTTGTTGAGTTCCCGTCCCGGGAACAGACTAGGCAGGCCATGAAGCTGTTGGTCTGGGGATGTTTGGTGCTCCTGGCCTACGAAGCCGTTGCTCCGCCTGTCAGCGAAAAGAAAAAGAAGGAAGAGCTGGAAACGAATGAAGTGGATCAGCAGGTAAGTGCACTCTCTACAGACAGACAGACAGACGTCCAGCAATGAATGTCCATTGTTGGTTGTCCGAGTATTGGAAGCTTGGTTGTTGGTGATTGCAGGTGATTGACGTTGAGTACAAGCGCTATTTACAAGAAGTCGTTCAAGTGCTCGAGGGAGATGAAGACTTTCGACAGAGACTGATGAAAGCTGATCCTGAGGACATCAAGGTACTTAGCGTTCGCTAAAGAAAGTTAACTTGTTAAGTACAAGTCATTTCCGCTGCCTAATGTTGAATGTTCTGTTTTCTGTTAGTCTGGGAATGATTTCTTCTGACCTGGAGTTCGTGAACCACAACGTCCGCTCGAAGCTGGACGAGCTGAAGCGACAAGAGCTCGAGCGACTCCGTCACCTGGCCATCAAGCAGAACGACCAGGAAAACGGGATTGACAGGAAGCACATCAAAATCCCGGCTCATGTCGACCCACAGAACCCGCACACGTTCGAAGCAGAGGATCTCCGCAAGCTCATCGTCCAAGTAAGCTTCAGTTCCGAGCCTGGTGGGGCTCACGGCCTTCTCTGACTGACTGCTTGAGCATCTGAATCTTTGACTTGCAGACGACGAAAGAGCTGGAAGACGCGGATCGTCAGCGGAAGGACGAGTTCAAGGAGTACGAAATGCAGAAGGAGCTGACGTACCAGGAGCAGCTGAAGCACTTGGACGAGCAGAACCGGAAAGAGGCCGAGAAGCAGCACCACGCCCAGGAAGAAAAGCACAAGAAACACCCGTCACTCCATCACCCCGGCAGCAAGCCGCAGCTCGAGCAAGTCTGGGAGGAGCAGGACCACATGAGCCCTGAGGACTTCAACCCCAAGACCTTCTTCCATCTCCATGACTTGGACGGAAACGGAGTTTGGGACGCCGTCGAGGTCAAGGCGCTCTTCAAAAAGGAGCTGGACAAGATGTACGACCCGAACGCACCTGAGGACGACGTTCGAGAGCGCTACGAGGAAATGGAGAGAATGCGAGAGCACATCTTCAATGAAACAGACACGAACAAGGACCAGCTCATCACGTAAGAGAGCCTTCCGCGTCATAGAAAGTACTCATTAGTAGAATTAATAGCTTGTTTAGAATCCAACTACCCTGATCGAAACTGAAAGTACTTCATATTCGGCATTTTCGTTAATCGTTAGTCCATTTACTAGTCGTAATGCAGAGTGTGCTGTTGTTTCCAGGTTCCAAGAGTTCCTGGAGCAGACGAAGCGAAGTGAGTTTGAGCGTGACGAGGGCTGGGAGTCCATTGACCAGCAACAACAGCCCGTCTACAGCGACGATGAGTACAAGCGCTACGCCCAGCAGCATGAAGATGAAATCAGAAGAATGATTGACCAGGGACTCGTGAGTCGCACTTCTTAAAGTACTACGCACGCAGTCACTCCCTGCTTGGTCGCATTTCTCGTACTCGCTAATCAACTCGAACTAACTGGTGGCGGACTAGTTCAGGGCTCATGGGGACATTGTGTTGCTGGGACATGCGGGTTCGGTAGACGCTAGGAAGGTCAAACCTTAGCTTCGCAGCACGCCTCGTGCTGACGTTGAGCTGTGACCCGCACATTGCAGAAGCATTTGATTGGGTGACGGGGGCTTTGTTCACATCACAAGTCACAGCGCTTGCTTTGGACGTAGTAATGGAGGAGCGCAGAAAGGAAGGGCAGATGCAGATTAGTTGTAATAGTGCTTGCTTAGTACACATGTGACATCAGATGCTGCTGGTTCTTGGTTGACGAGACTACTGAGGCTTCAGTTGGTCAGTCCTAGTTGCTAAGTTGGAGTTGGAGTGAGGGCTTCTTGCTCTGGGGTCGTGGGTTGCTCTCTGGTGGATGGAATGACGTTTGAGCTCGAGCTGATTGATGGATTTTATTCCGTTCAAGATCCCTCCTGCTCCACCCGGCTATCATCCGATGGTCATCCCGCCAGGTCATGGCCAGGAGCAGCACATGCCGCCAGGGGCGCATCCGCAGCAGCACTACATACCCGCATCAGCTCTGCATGGCCAGCAGCAGCACTTCCCGCCAGGCGGCGCTCATCCTCAGCAGCAGCAGCACCATCTCCCACCAGGCAGTCATCCTCAGCAACCCGCTCACCATGTACGATCACCTCCCAACCAACGAACACTGAACTAGTTCGCCCAATTCTAGAATTTTTCAGTTCGCATAATCCAATTAATTGTACACTTTGATTTGTGGAGCATGTGGGCAGTCGAGACGTGAAACTTGGCAGTGGCGCTGCTCTGCCTTTCGCTGATAATCAGAGGAATTTAATCTGTTGTCTTTGTTGTTCTGCAGATGCCGCCGAACGGAGTTCCGTTCCAAGTGAACGCCGGACAAGACCCTGGGCAGCATGGGCAGGCTCAAGGCTACCACCCGCAAGGAGGCCAGCACCAGGGCCAGCAGTACCAGCACCAGCCCATGGCCCCTCCTTCCCAGCAGCACTACCCCGGAGGAGACCAGCCGCAGCAGCAGCAAGTCCCAGTCCAGCACTACGACCAACATAGCCCAGCAGATCCCCGTTCAGCACCATCAGCAACAGCCGCTTCCCGCCTCACACGCCACGAACCAGCAGCATCACGACGCACAACAGCAGGCTTCCGAGCAAGGACATGGCCAGCATCCTTCTGAGGCTGTGGGAGCAGAGCATGGCCAGCAGCACGGCTCCGCCGGCGGAGCTCCTGTCCAACAACCCCCGCAGCACTGAAACGGACCTGAAGTCTCTGTTCTTCCTCTGCTCTCGCAATCGGATTCGTAGTCTCATCCGAATCTCCTCTTCTTCTTTTTTTTCAAAATTCAGTTAATTCCAAACCTAGCTCACTTTTTTTCATTTAGGACTTTTCACTTTTTAGCTACTTTTCTTTTTAAGACGCTCGAGCTGCCATCAAGTAAACTTTTTAGTTTGAGACCACTCCGCCCGCGTCTCACTCACTGAAGCAAGCCATGTTTTAATACACATTTTTACTCAGCCAAACTCCTTTGTACTCTCCCGACTTTCTCTACTGAAATAATCCTGTTAGAAATTATTGCTGTTCCTGTCTTGTGGACTCTAGCTAGGTTACGATGAGACACTGTTCCTGTAGTCATTGTCAAGGTCAATCAATGCAGCTCGGTCCTCGGTCATGCCGACGACTGACTGTACTGTCCAAGATGATTAGTTAGTAGTTCCGACTTGGTGCGTGCGTGCAAGAGGAGGAGGCAAGGAGCCGCTCCTGCCAGCAGCAGTCCAGTCAGCCCGGCCTCTTCTTCTGGCCTCTCTCTGCGTATTCTAGATTCTAGAAGTCCGTTCATCTGTCTGGAAGGTGCTCTCAGTCAGAAAAGCTTCTCTCTACGCATAAGAAGTAACTTAAGTAACTAAGCTAGTGTACATTATATGAGTTCAAAATAAATACTCAAGCAACAGGACCTTGGCCGTTATTTTGCGAATGCAGTTTTGATTTTGGAAGTGCTGGAAGCTAGTTCTGCTGAAAGTGGTTCTATGCAGGAGTGAGTCATACAACGGAATGAGGTCCGGAGCTAGGAGCATGTTTGCGCGACCAAGACTTTTAGATTAGGATTTGCCTCTGATCGGATTTTGCAGCATCTCTTCATCAGAGTTGAATAGGCAGGCTGATAGGCGAAGTGCAGAAGAGCGGACGGGATAACAGACGAGATTCTGACTCAGGTGAAGCCAGAGAAAGGCACGAGAAACTTTCTCTTTTTTCTGAAGGAAACTTGGACGAGAAGAAAGGGTGCTGGAGTGAGAAGAGCTCAGAGCGGAAAACTGCTTTCCTGTCACTCTCGAGGGCAGGCGGCTAATTCGAGGAGGCCTCAAGCTGATCAACGACACTCCTGCCTCCTTCGCTCCGACAGAGATACAGCAGCCCTGCCTCAAGTGATCAGGGTACTTGATTCTGAGCGAAGCTCTCGACTCGAGCGAAACAGACAAATTACACTTGAGTCCAGTGAAAGTGCTCGCACAGCAAAATGCTGATGAGCTCTATCTATGCACGTCCCTCTGCTCATCTTCAGGGCAGATAGGTAGAGCACTGTTCTGGGCGTCGTCGTCAGTGATGTCTGCTTGTTTCTGACACGGACAAGCAGAGCTCAGAGATTAGAATCTCTGATTCCAGCCAAACTGATCCGTCAGAACAAGTCGTGAGAGGCTCTAACTTGGCTACATGATGGGCTAATTTGGAACTGTGTGCCTGCCTGCTCTGCTGTAGGCAGAAAGGCCAGAGAGCTTTTTTTGACGTGGGAACCAGGCAGTTGTCACTCTTGTGACCGATCAGGCATTTTTGAGTAAGAAACAATGTAGAGTCCATTAGATATGCAGACTCTCCTCAAAGTTGAAAATTCAAAGTTTCAAGCTTGAAGTAT
>VNWX01000405.1:0-22781 GCA_009869905.1 Ceratophysella communis | reverse complement strand
TCTATTGTTTATCTAAACACAAGTGGAGATTGGAATTGGAATGCAGAATTACCCTTTTCCTACTGATTACGTCGCACGGAGGCGGAGTGCATGCAAAGAGCAGATAGGAAATGGAGATCTGATTCAGAGACGGAAATCATTCCAAATAGAATTATATTGTTCCTATTTTTGTGCTGGAAATAGCAAATAGACAAAAGAATATACCAATACGATGGATTTCAACCCATTCCACAAGCGAACCTATTTTTCCTCTATTCAACTTCCTATTTATAGCAAGGACAATTACTGCCTGCTACTGGTATAGGGGTAACTGGAGTGTAGGGTTTCGATTCCAATGGAACTTGATAATGCCGTCATCCTAACCTAGTTCCGTGATCCGTCATTCTAGACTTCCACTGTCATAATCTCTGGGCCATGGGGAGTATTTGGGTTTTTTGGATATAAACAATTAATTGAGAGTCTTGGCGAAGTAGTTCCTATATGCACTCGGCATAATTGGGCTGGAGTGTGTAGCGAACGTAATGGCCCAATTCCGGACTGGAGAAATGGGGAAATGGGAGTAGTGGGTTAGGTTCATGTCTCGGAGTGAGCATAAATCCTGTAGTTCCCGGCCCAGAAAGCCGGGGAAAGGAGGTTGAGCGGATATAGAGACTATTTGGATTTGGAGAGAGAAAAGACTAGGTCGGGCTCGCGGAGGCAGGCAGGCTGCACTACTGGGAACAGCCTGGCTCTGACAAGCTTCCGTTTCTCTCTCGCTTTCACCATTACCTTGCTCAAAGTCGAGACTACTCCTTTCTCTGACGCTCTTCCTCTCTCTCCATTGTGAAGAGTCGTGGCTGAGAAGACCTTGAGCCGTGCGGCCTAATCCGAGGAGAGTTTGATCAAAGGAAAAGCCGTACTCGCTACACAGTCCGCTCCTATATGTACCAGTGCCAAGTTATGTGCGGATCGATGGGCACTGACGTCAAGGGCCTCTGAGGAGATTTATCAAAGGCCAGGGTATTTTTGGAATTCTATAGACCCAGCCAAGACCCTCGCAAACTTCTCCAGGTTCCTGTTCCTTGCTCAACTTTCTCTTCCGTCTCTGGCCTTGGAACTTCCTGTGGTGCCCGAGTGACTCGAGTCCACAGGAGATTGCAAACAGATGAGCTGACTCAAGCACTCAGCATCCCGCCTAGGCCTTGTCCCACTCACTTTCCGCCAAGGAAACGTGCGTAGCGACAATGGACAGCCTCCTGTCATCTCCCATTTCCCGTACACAAACACTGACTCGAGTCTGGTCCTGACAATGAAATACAGGCAGAAGCAATTCGCATCTCATCAACGTCAGAGTGGCTTTTTATTTAAGAAACAGTGACGGAGACAAGGACAGTTATCGGAAATCGGGATGTAGGCCACTGGGGCTGCATACATTAACTATTAAGAATCTCAAAATAGTGGGGTAACCTAGCTATGCTTCCTTAGTGTAAACCCTGAACTTCGATACATCCTCGGATGATCTTAACGACGGTGTAGGGCAGGGCAGAACGATTCCGAGGTTCCGTGTTGTTTTTATAGCCGAGACAGTTTGGCTCCCAAGTTCAGATCTGTCATTAATTCCTCGTCCTTCTGTTTGTGTTAGCATTCTGCCAAATTGACGCTGAGTCCGTTGTTGTCTGCTGACTCGGGAATATTTTACAAGTATCAGTCAAGAATGAGACTCGCCTTGCCTCCACGCCATATTACTTCCCCCGCGACCTATTTACTAGTCCTCAGTCTTAATAAGAATAATCGGAAGTGACTCGGTACATTGCTCACTTTTGCTTTTTCAATTCATTCCGCACTACTCAGAGCCGCACCTCTTTCCTTTCACTTGGGGACACAACAATGTCTCTGTTTGTCTTTCGTCATTTCCAAGAGAGCTCTCCATTGTTCCGATGACTCAATTGTTGTTAAGTAAGTAAGCATATTTAAAGACGCTGGCTGCCTAGAAGCCAAAATGCTGGGATCAGCCTTGACGTATGCAGTGCTCATACTAACGCATGGAAGTTGGGCGGAGGTCCGGAAAGTCATAGGCTGAATATATACATTAAAATTCATCTCTGTGTCGAGTGTGTGAAAACAGGAAGGGTGTTTACGACTAATGTTTTAATTTACTCTGTACTCTCTTCATTCAGACTACGACTCTTACAGGAACCCTGCCTGGGCTGAGTGACGACGCTATTATTGGCTTATGACGGGGAGAGTGTATGCATATTGACGTTTTGTATCATTTCCGTTTTCCATATACTTATACAAGCTCATTTACATTGGGCCTGGGGTGTTGGTCACGTTCATGTAGTAGGAAACGCTCTTCTACAGTATTTTAACTACCTAATTTCTATGCCTAGTTAAAATTCCAGGTAAAATTAGAATGTGTGATCCGAAAGAAGAGGCTGAAGGCCGAAGAGGGACCGGATATTGAAGTTCTATCTGATCTGACCCAGTCCTGAATAAACACAGTGCCTCATTACTGAAATGGGGCAGGAGGGGTTAGGAAACGGGGTTAAGGGAGTCCCGCGTTCTTCTTCAGGGTGGAGGCTATGGCTATAGTAGAGAAGAAACGGGTTTTGAGAAAACTCTGTCATGTCATTGTGGAAGTCTATTTAAGGGAACCGTTACTACTCCAAGTACGGCTAGGCCGAGCCAAGTGTCTAGAGGTCATTTTCAGGTACCGCTTCCTTCCCTTCAACGCACAATACACCTGTACGCAAGGGCTCTCATTGTTAGAGTGGTTTTTTTTGTGCGTGGAAATCTTGTGTTTGCCCTTCGGATTCTTTCATGACATGTCCTACATTGAGAAGATCTTCCCAAGCCTCTGGAAAAAAAATGCTCTGTAGGGAGTAGTTACGATAGATCTCTATAGCTGTGCTCTGAGTAAGCAGAATAGGTATTGGAGAAGAAGAACAGGAAAAAGAAGCGTCTTTGAGTAATAGGCCTGAGAGACCCTTAGCCTCAATTCCTTCTCAGAAAGTAGGATGAGGAAAAGGCTCTCACATGAGAAAACCGTCCTTCTGTTCCTGGAGCCCTTCGTGCGAGAAGGAAATTCTCCTGAAGGGCACCACAGTAACCATTTAATTCAAACAATAGGAAACAGGTACATTCTTCCTTTCTATGTCAGTAACGGCTCTTCTTACATGAGCAAACGGAGATGTGAGTAAGGAAATCAGGATGTGTTCTCCAGATCCAGTGCCCTTAATATGAGACAAAAACAGGGCTGTATTTTCGCTTCCCAACTAATTGCTTCCTAATAGCTCGTGTGGGTCGAGTAGACTTTACGAGGTTTCCTACCAAAAACTATTTGGGTAAAATCTCTTCCTCATGTTCTTTGGGCGACTGAGATTATGCTAGGTTTAAATTTAAGGCCTGCCTGAGTCATTACATTTATACATACATAACATAAAACGTGTGGCCTTAATTGAGGCAATAATCTGAATAGCTTTGTGCCTAATTCGGAGTAAGCTATGAGCATGGATTCGATGTTCACATAAGATCGGTTCGAGCGTCTAGGTATGTGTTTGACGAATTCAGTGCCGAACAAATTCTCGGAATAAATTTGACAAAATTTAGTTGGTAGTCAAATGGGCGAGAAAACAACGAGCAGCCGATTCTGGTTGCCTAACAAGGTCGAGGCTGGCTGTGAAGCCCAGTGACCGAGACATGGTCTGCTAGCAGAGTTTTGCAGTGACAAATAGACGTGGTGTCTCTTCCCAGCCCGCCGCCATGTCCCAATTGGCTAATCAAGCTCACTATTGCCCAGCCCAAGCCTGCCAGTCACTCCCAAATTGAAACTCATCCGAGGCGTCTACACGACAACGTGACAATTGGCTACTTTGCTATTTTTCCTCATCCTCTTCATTATTGCACTGAGAACCACGAAGCAAGGTTAGCCCTGATTGAGATTTGAGAATCAATCACTGGCTTGGGAAGAAGTGATGATGCGTGGCGAGAGGATCAGCACACAAAAAGCTAAATGGTTCCGATCGACACGATTGAAGTGCTGCTGTGACAGAGACACTTCTTCTCCCATGCCCTATCTCTCCTCCTTTCCATAAAAAGACTCAAGTCAGTAGTTAGAGCAGAACCAGCGAATAAAAAAAATTGTCAACTCATTGAGGCTTCCTAAACTTTCCGTTCTGGCCTTGATTACCTCAAGACTCGCTTTTGACAACATCATTAAGGAAAGTACAAGTTGGGTGCTGGGTGTGAGCGAGCAGTGGAGAAGGGTTACGTCAGGAGTGGACACAGCTGCGAATCAATACATCACTAAATTGGACATCGCCTCGTCTCACACAGCTTCTATCGATCTCTGGAACTCCTTTGAACCAGATTCCCAAGCTATTTTCAGATCGTTCAAACACTAGTACAGGATATACGGTTTCACACAAACATTGAAGTATAGAATTACGGGTGGAATGAATAAAGGAATCATGATTCCAAACTGCATTCAGAATAACGGGCAATTTTCTAAAACGGTTTCTCGTGCGTACTGACAACAGGATACTTGCGTAGCGACGAACATGTATGTGCGTTGGAGGCCTAATGAACGAGCTGATCAGGAGACCGGAAAAATAATTCTAGTCTCTCGGCTCCGTCTCCATATCCTTGTTCCAGGAAGGGTTAGATAATTTGGCTACTAATGTATCATTAGACGACGCGGCTATCAGAACCCCCGATCAGAGCCCAGAGCCCCTCCATTTCCTTCCGCCCCATCTTAAACTGTCACCTCCATGTCCTGAACACGGGAGGCTTAAGTGTTCACCTCCCGATCAAATTATAGACCTACACGCTACACCCAGTCCTGAATAATTGATGCCCAGAACGACTACCCAGTTTCAGAATTGACACGACACACTCCGCACTCCAAGAAAGCTCGACTGGACAATTACATAGAAGAACGTCAATGCGAGCCGTATAATTTCGAACATAATATCTAGCCAACCTTCAGACCTAAACGTTCTCAACATTTCTGAGAGTATTCTAAAGGGAATTACAGGAACAACGGCGGAGGTGGTTCTGGTGCCGAATTTGAACGATAGGGAAAGTAGAGTTTAATTAGACTGAACTAGTAGCAGCCCATATCGTTCTCTTGGCTAAACGAGCGCTAAGCAGGTCACCTAAATCCTCAGCTCAGCGATTGACTGCATGGATGCGTTGGAAGACAAACAAGCCCAAGTTTTAAGGACAAAAAATGATGAACTGCTCATAAAAAAAAGAAGTTTCGTTTTCCGTTTCCAATCCCAGGAGCACATGCACATGTGAGGATGGCTGCATTGTCGTATATGTGGAAGGATAAGAAGTGAAGAGCAGCGGAGCCTTACAGAAGTGAAGAGTGAGCTGCTATGTGGAGCAAGTGCATGGGTAGCAAGTTCAGCATTATCTCATCTGTACACAACGCTTTTTTTTTGCTAATTGTACCAGAAAATGATAGAGAAGGTGAGACTCACTACTACTGTAGGCCTCCTGATACGGATCGACTAAAATAACTTTTGCTTTTTAAAACGAGATAATCACACGGCTTGGAAATGACTGTTTTACTTGCTCACTCAAGTTAGGCCAAGAATAGGACTCTCTCTCTCTCTCTCCATGCAAAAAAGAAGCCAAAAAGAGCTGCAAATAGGCATTGTTCCTCAAATCTTCTCTTTCGACTGCCCTCACGCATGAAATAAGTTTCTAATTGATTCCTGAGCAAAGGCCGTCTAGAAGCCCTTCATTCGCCACAGCCTAGTTATTTCCTCGTTCCGTCTCCCTTCCTCACTCACACGCTCGTTCTAGTATATTGACTTTCTCCTCGAGGCGGAAGAGCCCGGGTTAGGCAAGGCCTCTGAGAATCGATTACCCACTTCTTCCACACGACCACACACACGAGGTCTCGCCAAGCAGCCCAAGGGCGAATTAGCCCAACCCAAACCTCATCAAAGAAAGTACAGAGAAAGTATGCAAATAGACAGGACATGATTGAGGGGTTGACTCGGTCCTGTCTGGCTGGAGAAGGCTCGAGTGATTGACAGGCCTCAGAGGCATGGAGAAAGCAAACTTTCGCATAAGTAGATCAGCAGAGTGAGTGGGAAGAGAAAGAAAGGAGCTGCTGGAATCTTTTGNCCGCATTTCGGATAGTAGTGGACGGGTTATGATTACGATACTTTCACGATGAAAGCGTCTGTCGAATGTGTAATGCGTAATGGACAGTTCGCATGTTTCCAAGGAAGCTTGAGGGCTGAGTTAAAAAGAAAATGGACCTGTCACTTTCTCTGTCAGCTCCCGAGGCCTACTCCTTGATGGGGCCAAGTCTGGAACAGAAATTGGCGAACGATGCGAATAAGAGTATGGATGAGAATGCTGAATGAGAATTGGCAATAGGCAAGCCTGCTTGACTCGGCTGCTGTGTGCAAGGCAAATGCTGAGAGAAATGCGGGTCGGTGGAAGGACGCTACGGATTTTCTTATTGCTACGAAACATGACTTACGATATCTCTTCATGAGTGACTTTTTGTACGCTTTAGGATTGATTCCCAAGTCCATGGGCTGCCCATCCGAGTCGTCTGAGTCCTCTTGGGGAGAGCTGGAGTCACGCTCGTAGTCGCCGTACTGGACAGCCCGCCCGGAAGCTTCCAGGTCGCAATGGAAAAGAAAGCGGCGAGAAATGTCATTCGGAGTCGGAGTGGGACTACTGCGACCCTTCCAGGGACAACTGAGGTCAAGAGGCTGAGCCCCAGACCCTTCCTCACAATCTTCTGACCCCGACTCTCCGCCAGGTCCACTGCAGCCACTCATTCTACTGCTGCTTCCGACGCTGGTCACGGAATTGTTTCGCCGGTGCTGGAACCCGCCGCCCGGAATCGGAATGGAGAGGCTCAAGTTCTTTCCCGCCCCACTGCCCCGCCGACCACAATGCCGGACTGCGGCCAAGGCCGCTTCCTCAATAATCCCTTCCATCCGCCGCACACCCAAGTCCAATAATTCCGACATTCAGCTCACTGCACTCGCTATTGTCATAAAGTGTGGAGAAGGTTCTGTGACTGTCACTGAAGTCCTGTTGGGTACTTCTGGGCCCGGAGGGTACGGACTCGGTTCACGGTTTCTAACTCGGGCCTCACTCAAGTACTGTTAACTGAACTACTGCTGCGAAGCACTAGCAGCTACCAGTGCGTGGCGTGTGGGTAACAAGGAAAAACCGAGAGGCTCGACACTTCGCTCCTGCCGACATGAAGCTCCACACTGAGAGTGGCCAGGCTTTGGGAGCGAGTAAACCTTTGCGGGGTTCAATGTTGCTGGGCTGAGCACTCTCACTTGCGAGCTAGTAGTAAGTAATGCTGGGAAGCCGTGAGGGAAGAAGCAGGCTAGGGCACTAAAGCTCTCCTCAAAGTGGGCTGATGGGGAACAAGACCCACTGACTCAGATCAAGCCGTTTTCGTCGTCGCTCAAGCTGCCTTTACCCATGCCATTTCCCATACGCAAGCCTGCATTGACAACTCTGCCAAACTGCTCCGCACACACCTATTGACATGTGCAAATTTCAGATAGAGGACTGACCGGGTACAGGGTTATCTCAACTAACATGCCCGTGAACGAGCGCTGCGATTACAGCCCTACAAACTGCAACCAAGGCGTTCTCAACAAATGTCACAAATATTTACGCTTCTAAGCATCCGATTCCATTCCAATACCACGGCATTTCTAAAACGTACATCCACATAGATTTTAAGAAATTGGAATTCGTAAATAAAACAACTTTCAAGACATTTCACCGCCTTTCGGTCTGACGCTTCTACAAGAATTTCCACCTTCTCCGGCATGAATCATCATCTCACAGATCAGAAAGCTCCGAAAACAAATTCCAAATATATATTTTCTATTATTCTTCAAAACATTGCTATCTCCAAAAGCTTTCGATAGTGAGTTTCACCACGAAGCTAGGAAACATTTTTTTTCTAGAGCCGACTACACAACCACAGACACATTAGCATGTAATTAATTATACAGAAGTATAATGCACACTTGCAGTCGAAGGAAGTTGCGTATGGGCTTATCGTAAGACACACGGGAGCATAGGAGCTTTAATTAACTGATATTGGAAATGCTGTTGACATAGGATTAGGATCATTAGGAGCAATTTGACCACAAGCTCAGCCACACACGCGTTAAGCCAAAGAGTTCAAGATTAAAAACGACAGAGTTTACTGACTTGAGAAGCCAGGAATTGCATAAGATAGTGACAAGGGGAGTTCATAAACTTCACACGGGAACTCATGATGGAAGACCTGAGCAAATGGTGATTTGTAGTAATCATTTGCACTGCAATCGAGGAATTAATACATGCAAAAGCATGAAGGTATAGTAGAGTAGTGAGGGAGGAATGTGCAATTCGCTTTCAATGCAATCCCAGCTGCAATCCCTTAACTGCTGGCGTCTAGTTTGCCAACATGAATTAAGTCGTAGTAGCATGCCTACCTGAGCTTGATTCAGCAATCCTATGCCAACAGCCTCTCCTGTGTGCAACACACAAGGTAAACTCAAGTCAGTCAACTAACCATTGTTGTTTCCTATATTGCCATTCATCCTCTTTCAATATGGAGTCATAGCAAGTGCCGATCCTGTTGTGTGTGGGAACAACTCTCCGCGTTACTACACATTCCTCTCAGCCATTTAACCCCGCACGAGACTTTCAACATTGAACAATTACGTGAACTTTAGCGAAAAAATGATTGCGAATTATTAGTGGGATTGGCATTGCAAGCCTCCTATCGTGCTCTTGCATTGCACTCCTGTCTCCTGCTATCATCATATATGCTCTGTATTATTGCTCGGACGACGACCGGACGATTCTTGGGGTAATCGTTTGAAATTCACAAGCCTCTTTTCTGTCAGGCCGTTTCCCACACAGAGTCCCAAAGTAAGGAAGGCACTGACATGACGCCGCCTGTCTCAACGCATGAAATTAAATCCCAACTTGCTCTCTACCTTGGTGATGAGCAAATCAGGGCTAGGGCACTGCACTGTGGACTAATCACAGAAATCAAGCAAATTAGGAAAAGCCATCTCTTTCAGCAGCTTGTCAAGCTGCAATACAGCAGAAACCTAGTCATTCCGCATCTTACTCCATTTCTCAAGATCATTGCCTAAAAGTCAAGTCGTCGACGGTGTTTCGATACAGTTAGGTTACATTAGTTAAGTTCCGTGTGTTGTGTAGGCAGGACAGGGAATCCTGCGTAAACTATCTCCATGCAATCTTTCCTTAAAAAAAGCTTCTTTCCGTTCTCCGTTCTACCATTGATTAAACTTGCAAATGAGTCCTTATCTAACTACGTGGTATGCAATTCAACGACCTGAGAAATTACTATTTTGGGTTTAGGTGTTCTGTGTCTTATTTAGCTCCCCAGCTCCTGCTCGGCGTACGCCGTGTCTTGGAATGCTAATAATACGGAAATGCAGAGCTCATGAATGTAAACTGAGTTCACCTCACAAGGAAAAGTAATAGAAGCCTGATCACTATCAACACATAAGCTGTAGAATCTACGAAGCAATCTGTATAATCGCATGAATTATGGATTTTGAAGCAGAGGCTTAAGGTGTGGGGGTGTTGAATTGAAAATGGAAACAATAGACGAGTGTATCTGGACTGACACATCTCCATCTGGTCTCACACACTTCCTTCCAGGTTCAATAATCCCCATTAATCATCGAGTAACCCGAGACTAATTAGTCTGTTATTGACACGCGGACTGTCTCCCTTTAGCTGAATTACGCTGAGTTAGGTGAAATATACAAATATCCGTGTCTGCTCTGGACGAGCAGAATGCAAAAACTGCAGTTTTTATGACCATGTTTGTCTCATACGAGTACAATTAATTTTAATGAAGTCTGAGCTCAATTAATAGAAATCCTCAGACACGCGGGGCTACTAATGACACGAGATCAAGTTTCAGACGTGCAATTAAACTCATGCATTAAAAGTGCACACGATTCTTTATTTCGTGGTATGACCGATTTCAATTGTCTTGAACCTGACTTCCAGGAGTAAATGTGTTCATAACGGTGGGAAAAAATTCTTTGAGCTCGTCATAAAGCTATAAATATATGCATCAGAAAAATATTATTATGGATTGTATCGGGTTACAGGTTACAGGTACAGGTTACGGAGCAAGCGAGGTATTTCTGAGATATCCGACTCCGTCATCATGGATCGTATGAACTACTGCACTCAATATAGGACGCTTATAGCTTTTCCGACGATAAAAATAAGAAGAGAAACCCTGTATTTGTCCTCATTGTTAAGCTCAGTAGCTCTCGAAGCGATCTTTCCATTTCCATGTGCTCAGAAGGGTGTAAGTCCATCTCTCAAGCGAACCAATTAGTTTGAGCTCCATAATGACTTTATGTATACTAAACTGTTGTACATTTTTTTAATGCGGCTCTTTTGCTTTTGTGAAAACCAAACCAGTTGAACCCTGGCGAGTCAGTCCCTAGAGGGTTACTCTTCCAGAAGACTCATATACTTAAGGGTCAATCATTATGTACAACTGAAAATAAGTAAATATACTTAAAATAGTATCCGACTCAGGTCTTCTTCTGCAAACACACAAAAAAAGAAGTCCAGGCTCGAATTACAAGGGTCCTCTGATGGAGGCATACCCTTTTTGTATCATCATCATCTCAGACGATTATCATCATGTGTTTCAAACAAGAAGGAGTCTCCAAGTCCTACCGCACTGTTCTGCATATGGAACCAAAAAAGTAGCCAACAATATGCGTCTCCAGGCTCAGAATGTCAAATTCCGAATATAAATATTTGTGTTGCAATCATAAGCTTGGAATGTAAATTTCACATATTCTCTCGATTTGATAAATAAAATTCTAAACAAGACGAAGATTCTGGCAAAATTCAAGCAAAGCTGAAAAGCCTGGAATTTAAAAAGTTTTTGCCAAAGGGGGTCAATCCTTTCACCAGTCTCTCCGTCAAGAGTCATAAGTCATAACAACATAAAAATATTTAAAAGGACTCTTCCTTCTTCAGAAATAGATACAGATACTTAAATGTCTTTTTTCTAGCCTTTGGTTTTACATTCCTAAAAAATTAGAAGACTCAGGCATGGAAGATCTACTTTCAAACACACTCGACCGCCAATCAGTAGGAACCAGAATGTCAAAATAGTACTTCGGAAGTATACCCTTACAGTCTCTGCGTCCCGACGTTAAAAATTGTTTATAGCAGGCCTTCGGCCTTAGCACATTAGTGTCACTGACTGGAAGATCATATTTACGGTATTAGAGCATGGGTTCAGAAGTTATGATGCGCCTTCGAACTTCCAATACCGTGCATGGTGATTCTGTAACTAAAAAAGATGCGTTCAAAATAGATCCGTTGGTTTGAACGGGAGTTATGGACAGAAGGGATGATGCTCATCATCTTCTCTGCAGCTTCGGAACCAGGTTTCTTGGGAAGGCAGACGGGACGGAATATCGGAATCTCTTTGGGTGATCGATATCTTATGTTTGGGTTTCCCTTTTGCTCAGCCTTCAAAACAGGATTGGAAAATATGCAAAGATGCAGGACTGATCAACAGTTCCTGTCCTCGCCTATCTCATCCAGAATGCAAATCCACCTTGTGTGTGTGTGTCTCCTATCAGCCTATCAACGAAACAGAGTTCACCAAACAAGGTTCAGGGCTAAAAGAAATTTGTAAATATGAACACCGACAGTTGAGCCTACAACCGTTAATCAATAAATACATTATCGTATGCATAAATAAAGTATTTCTGTCGATTCAATAGCTGGGTTGCAAGGTTTGGAATTTCAGAACTCAATATGCTAAGCCATGGGAACCAGGATAAACTGAAGAGATGAAAGTCCAAAAATGCTGCGCTCGTATTTTGATCGTAAATCGCCTTCGTAAACGCTGTACCTAGAGATATGCGGAAATTGACTGGTCCGTTATTTGCATCAACGGCACGGTCAGCATATCACTACTGATCGGCTAGAATTACACATATTTAGCACATTTCTCTTCATTCAGAATCGCATATTAAATTGATGTGCAATTGTCGGATAACCTACCACATAATTTCCTAGCCAGTCCAGGAGCCACTACTATGTGTCTCGTTTCACGGAAACCCGTGACGATGACAGGTGACAGGAGAGTCTACGGCGGAAATTAGCATGACACTCAAGTCGTGGGTAAGTCCGAGCTGTAAGGCGTCCGAAAACGATTGCAAATTGCGATTTGTGATGCCAAGGCGATTCGTTTTATGAAAAGAAAAAGACATGCAGACAATACTGTACGCCATTTCCACGTTCTTCGCAACAAAGCGTTTTATATGCTCGGCATACACGAGCGAAGTCTATAAGACGGCTAGAGATTGCAGATTACAGGACTTCCTCCGTACCTGGACAAGAAGGGAGGGGGCTGGTATAAGAATTTTTACATTGTTTCTAGAGCTCATATGAGCACAATGATCTCAGAGCTTTTTGCTAAGCACTCAAAGTCAGCTGAAGGAGACTCGTTTAAAAAACTCATGGAGCATATTAGTCCACACTTAGGTGCTACAAAGCTTCTATTAGTACGACGGCGTCTTTTTGGCATATACCATGCAAATTCAACTCATCACCGGAGTGTCATGTCGTGTGTTCCGCAATCTTTCACTCATGCATGCGGTCGCTCGTGTTCGTAGTAATTCCGGGAACTTGAGCCCAACATACTGCGGAGCGGAATATTTCCGAAGTTAATCCACCAAAATAATTTTACGGAAACGGAGAACGCTATATCGGGAAGGAAACTCCTTAAAACGTGCTCTCCCTAATTGGCATTATGATCCGACTTATTGCACAAATGTATATTCATGAGCTCAGTCTGCGTAATTATGGACAGCTAAATTATACATACAAATAGTAGTAGTCCAAGTTGGAAGAGCGCGTCTACTGAATAAATGGAATCTGTTTTGCAAATACGTGTTTCGACTCTTAATCTTAGCACTATAGTCCCAAAGAGATATACCTGACTTCCACGAAACGTCGCTTGGTAATGAGTTCAGGGAAGGATACGCCTGGAAACTATAAATGTAACTTGCTAAATATGTGCAAATTATCTTTTGCGATAGCGTACCTACCCTGCATATTGAAGCACTTCTGCTATGCGGTGTATAAATGATTAGATTCGCTGTAATAGTGCAGCAGCTATCCGGACTTGCAAAAAAACTACTCTTATATCCATTGTCCATGCACTGGAATCATGGGAGGTGTGTTTCATTTGTCATTGTAATTATCGAAAACTCTGAGAGATTACGAGCTACGAGGAAAGTGTGATGTGATGAATAAAATGCATTAGAGCACTCAGGTATCTTCTTCGACTTCCTCTGGACATCCATGCTCAACTTTGAATTAAAAAATAAAGGCAACGCATAATGTCTAAAATTGACCAATAATGCAAAACGCCATGGCGCCAGCTATCCCGAGGTCAAGACCTCGAACTCCTTGATTTCCATTCCCACAGCATTATAAATGCCGAAGTGTGTGTGTCCTTGTATTATAATGTTTTAATGGTTAAACTAAAATGCAGAATCGGCATATCAGATTTGCAGCCTGGAGCAGCTTGCACGGCGTACTCCTTGCCCGCCTACTACATCTCCTCCTCAGACAAGAAGAGTAGGAATCAGAATTCAGATTCTCGAGAGTGCAAAAAAATATACACGTTTTAGCTGGAGGAAGATGAGTGAATAAGCTTTTGTTCTTTTTAATTTTTTTGCCCGCTCTCAGATGCTGGCTGTCAGAAAGGAGGAGGATCATGATGAATGTAAAAGGCTTTGAGGTAGGGAAGGGTTAATTATTTATCTCCAGTCACTGATTTACATAGACAAGGAAATGAGAGTAGGATCAAGTTATGGGCAATGCTGTGAGCCAAAACGTTTTGACTGGAGATACAAGAGAGAGACCTGCCTACCTGCTCGCTCAATGGGGCTGGATTTGGATTTACATAAAAAATCATTAACTCTCCTGAAAAACAAGGAAAAAGTCGTCAATGGAGTCTTCAGACCAATCCGATTCGCTCAAGTCCATTGCATAACATCATTAATCTCAGAGCCACTACTTCACAAAGAAGCTGGAGTATCATCAATCATGATTGACTATGCTTTTTATGTATGTGTTTGTTGCAAATGTCCATGTAGCGACGTGGAGGCTACGGACAACGAACTAGCTGTACCAGCAGCGATTTGGCGGAGATCAACGGCAACTATGCGCCCGCTCGATTGCTCGATCCGGACTAATTTATGGAATATTACAACACCGTTAGACAGTAACACTAATGGAGACAACGTCTATCAATATGCTAATTAGATGTCTGCGTGCAGCTGACCGGATATAATTCAGCGAACTCATTAGACGTCAATGCTGAATTAATGTTGCTATTTGACAAAATTCAATCTGATTTGAATGGAAAATTTTAATCCTTGAATTTGAATTCTGGAACGATCTACCCAATTTGACGGCTGGAACTTAAGAACGTTTCAAATGTCAAAGAAAATGACCTCGTCTGCTGAGTAGAAGAAAATTTCTGAGAAACCATTGCCGTCCCTGGGACTCCGTCCGCATGACCCGATATGAAGAGCTGAATTGAGCAGAAAATAGTCTGAATATATTCATTTATGTATTCGAATCAAGGTCCCTTCAAAATTCCCCCAAATAACACACGACACACGACGACGGCTGCTGGAAGGATGTGAGCATCATTTGAATTGTTCAAAATTCAGAAAAAACAAGTCTTGCGTTTTAGACTTAATTCTTATAAGTAGATTCTATTAAGTCATACATCATATCCGGTTGGGCTCGAGCTTTTTGAGTGAGACTCCATGTAAAGTAGGTAGATGCAGACTTGTGATTGTGACAGGGAAAAAATAAAGTTCTACCATTGAAAATTAGAATAAATACTTTTTCAGGGGTTTACGTCCACACGAAAGGCTAACCTTCAACCGTTGACGGCTCCACGATCGTCTGATTTAGAGAAAATGGATTAAAAATTAAAATAAAATTCGTGAATTTTGATTTGTCTCTTAAAAAAACGGGTTTATCGGGCGGCTGCATCACCCTGACTGACTGGAGTCTCCTTGCATAATGTGTTCTCAGAAAAACTGTAATTGACAATGATGTGGAGGGCATCAGGTAATCCAAAGTCTTCCAAGAACCCTTCTGGATGGCTAACAGAGAACGGGTCGGATGTTGGACTGGCTGCATTGGAAATTGAAATAAATCTACATAATGGGATGGCTCAAGAGCCCTGCAGACAATTTCTATTCATATCTCTTTAGAATTTCATCAGTGGAGTCTCATCAATTAAACCTTCTTTTTTTGCCAAGCAATGAGAAGGGATAAGGAATGCAGAAAAGCAGGTATTCAATCATTTCAGCTCAGGCTTTGGGATTTGACAGGAACTGAAGGTGGCTGGTTCGGCGGATTGCGTAAATCTTAATTTGTCACTAGGAGGGGAAAGGGAGCCCGACAAGGAGTGAAGTGAATTGAATTCCACTTGGACTAATACCACATTTTCGGCTTTGTCATGCAAAAGATAGGCAAAGAGAAAGAACTCAAAGAAAGTGACAGTTGTTCATTTAGTCAAGTGCTAAGGAGCTAAACTGCGTAACCTAATAGAGTGGCACAATACACTTCCTTCTATAGACAAGGTGCTCACTTGAGGCAACAGGCAATCGCATACCCAAAATGATGGATTCTGACGTAATTCAAATATTTGAATGAAAAAGGAGCCTACTATTAAGTCGACTTAGGAAAACACTTAGCGATTCTGAACTAAAACGCTTGAACTAAAATTTAAATGGTTCAAAATATGATTTTTTTTTAAAACTCGCTTTTTTTCTTGTGCCGCTTGAGTCTGGATAACACGCAAACTTAAATGACTTCATTAAACCCGTATTTGAGTTTGCTTGCTAATTTAATTTCGCCATTACATAGTGCTATTAGTAAACAATGCGAAATCCCTGAATTGATACGATGTAAACGAATGGCGTCCTCGGCCCGGACTTGACGACGACGCCTACAGGGAGAATGGAAGGAAGTCCTCTTTATTTATTTTTAGGGCATCAATTCCCATGGAATTATGAATTAACACGCTCAAGATTATGTAAATGAAATAGACGACGCTGATAGCGAGAGGAGGAAAAGGAGCACAAGTGTGCTAATCAAATGGCCGAATGCCGTATCATGTTATAATCTCACTTTGCAAATGTTTTCAACTCCGATGATGGAATGGGAGGATGGCCGTACAAGGTCGCTCAGTTATGTCGCTACATCTTGTTTCGATGTAATTGGAAGTAAGTATGCCACAGGGAGGAAGAGGTATAAGCTCCTATATTGCCAATAATAAAACTACGAATCAATCAGTTCCTCCATTGTGGCCTGAGATTTGCGTCACGTGACACGCAGCTCGGCAACGCTTGATGCGTATTTTTCTAATATAGTTTTTCTATAAATCGATACATTGTACTTAAATTTGGTATTTCATGAACACATTGTAAACACGGAAATTAAGTCAATACAACGTTAATTGATTTATCCAATTCATAAAGCTCGTAAATTAATAAATAAACAAATACCGAGTCAAGTTTAATTGATACTTCGCAGGATACATGCAGTAAATGGCAGCCAAAGTCCTCCGACAATGAGCCAATAAAGAATATATCGTGCTATAAAATTATGGCAGGCAGGTACGTCAGAACCCAAACATATTATTTTTCTGAAGGCTACATTTCTCTTTATCAAACTACCTGCTTCACCTGATACTCGACACGTTGTTGCAGAATCGACTGATCTGCCTGAATCAGTCAGACATAATGGCCTCTACGAACTGATGGAGGATATCAAGTACTTAATATGAGCAGACGTGAGGTAGCCATGGAGAAATTTATGCAAAGATGAATAGCGTTGGATTACAATAATAAAAGAACAGCAGGTACGTATGTTCGACTTTCGACTTCTTCAGATTCTTCTGAAAATTCTGCTCAACTTTTGCATTAGCTATGTTATAATGTCAGTAGCCCGGGTCAGGGTTTTCCTGCAACACGCAGGGGAAGTACAGAGAAGCCCTACACTTTTAATCTGATGCCGGTGCTCAACAATTACCCTGTAAACTACTACGACTGCTCTAGTCACGGGAAGCGGCGGTTTTGGACCACAGACACATGAATATAACAGGAAACCTAAATAGACCTCTTTATCGGATCTGACTTCCTTCAGGTCATTTAGATTTCATTTACTGGGCCAAGCAGGCTATCATTTATTCGCAGTATCCTGGACGGAGGGATTCTTCTTGTCTAAATCTTAGCTTTTCCTCAAAGCAAAGCATTTCCCAATCCTGCCTGAGCTACGTGCGTGAGATTCATCGTCGTTGGCAAAAAGCAAGAGTGATAGTTGATAGAAGCTCAGCAGGGACGGACGGCTATTGTTTGGCCTTTTGGAATTGGCTTGATGTGAATAAACTAAATTGAGCGCATTGACTGACTACTTCAACTACATCTCCTGCTATATATGCATAATAGGCGGAATGGGAATTGAAAATGAGCATAATAAGGAACAGGGTCTCCTTCACCTCAATTCGCCTCTCAACACAAACAAATACCAGTATAGACTCACTCACTACGAAACTTGTGCAATTGCACGGAGTGGCTTTTAGCGAATATATAAATACAATACATGCGAAGAGTCTATAGAGCTATGTACTATTGCTGCTAGTTTTCTGACGTACCGGCAGACGCTGTAATACAGGCTACATTCACTAAAATTTGCTGCTGTTTGCATTCATGTCATTCACTGATTAGTAGCTAATGCTTATAATGCCTAGCGTAATGGTTCGAAATGAAATGCCAATAGAATTCTTGTCATCGGGACGCGTTCAATGGCACAATAAGTTTATTGTGGAGGAAGCTTGGAAACTTTGCTTAAAAACGTGGTTTAAGCTTCGAAACGCTAGCGTGGGCAAGGGTGCTTGTTGGCAGCGGAAACTAATTGTAATACAGAATGTGCCAGCGGAATGTTGCCAACAGGAATCACTTTCCCTGCAAGCGTGTCTATTGGATGCGAGACAATAAATGCCATGATTCTGCATGCCCTCTCCGCCCTCCCATCCGGTAAGTCATCGTCATATACGCCCAAATGCGAAGGCATTACGGAAATTGCAATATGAAGTCAAGCAATAAATATACTGATAATGAGTCGGCTTATCGCCTCATTTTCTAATTGCGTCACTTTGTACTGCATGTTCCATTTTTCAACGCCTGCACTTTCTGGAATCACTAAAAGGATTAATCTAAATGGAGCAAGCTTTATGCGAATGTATACATTTTGGCTTAAAAATACATTGAAATTTAATCCGGTTCTACTAATGATTAATCCTAAGCTTTATTTGAACCGTTCTTTCTAAGAAAATAAACGTTCCGGTGCGTACAAAACAAGTATTGAATTGAATTAGCGATAACCATTCGGTCTTTCGTTAGAATCCGTAAAAACTTTCTCTGTTATCTATCGCCTGTTGTGCTTGTTACACGTAACACATCTCAAGGTCCAGGTTTGTTATTCTGTAATTGGATCAATAACAACCTGGTTGAGTTGGACAATGAACTGAATTATCTCCTATTTCATAACACGAGCGATATCCGAGTATAGAAAAACAGGAGCAATTTCCAGTCTACGGTCACTTGACTTTACTTAACACTAATGCATTATCAGAGTCCAGTATTCCTGGAAATGAGCTGTTGAAATGCAAATACGTATCTATGATACTCGTGATGAGTGTATGAATGATTCCTTTCGCCATTAGCGACCAGAGCTACATGCAAGTTTGGATAGGTATTGATTATTTTTGTTTGGTATATCTTTCCAGCCATAAATATGAATTCCATGAATTTATCTCCCCAAAACAGGTCAAGGGTTGGGATTTAATGATAGAAAAGTTCCTGGAGTAGGTACCCGGCACGTGGAATTTAGTTCAGCGTAGGAGAGACTAGCCCATATAAACAACTGACGCCAAAATAAATTTTCAGGATGTCAATACGCCGAAATAAAGCGTCTTTAGTGATCTCTTTTTTAAGTACTGACCGAACGTTATAAAACCCCAAAAACGTGAATTCTAGTAATCGCCAAGATGAGTAGCAGGAATTCAGAATAATACAAAAATTAATTAGCAATTACAAAAACGTATACATATTACTGATTCGTTCAGTCAGTAAATCCTGGAAGCTTCAGCCTCATCATTATGCGCTATTTTTACACAAAACTGGAAAATTCTGCGGATTCTTTGTCGAAAGAAAACAACGGGAAATACACGCTTTTGTATTCTTGACTCCACGTGTGGAATAGTAAACAGGGAAATATTGAGCATAACAAGCTAAAACTTCCTTTAAGATATGATTTTCGTGGCAAAGGTGCCCTCGGGAATATTCTAAGGGTTTTAGATGGAAGATATTCCTAATTTATTTAACAATACATACAATATAGCTGCTAGACTACAGGCGAGCATGGGCTAAATTTTCCAGCGCTGGAGTCTAAACATTTTGACCCCATTACACAATTCTATACGGCAACAATGCAATCCCTACCTCGAATATTTAATATGAATTTATGAACTAGCATTAACGTCTTCATTGTTAATTGGTCTATCAATGCACGACTGTCCTTATGGCTAATGGCTATTCAGAATGGAAATATCGTAATAGTGTGTTATATATTACATGATTTAATGCGCTTGGCTCGACCAGACTTTAAAGTCTAATTTATCTTGAACGAGACAGTCTTTACGACTTGCCAGCACCCAAACTAAATATGACTATTAATTTAGTGACTGATTCAGACCACTCACTCGCATGGATGCTGATAGAGCCTGATAAGTTGAACCAGAGATAAGGTAGAGCGGTAAAAGTACGCTTCACTATAATTTTGGTTACATATTAAAATAGCCGTGATGAAATTGGAGCATAGGCCCATCCAGTCAATTGGTTATAGGGAGTTCAATGTAATCTAATAAGAGTTATCCAGGCCTATCAGTAAAAGAAGAGGCTGACCTTGCTGGGCTATTGACTGGAAGGTATTATTTGTGCGAATCCAGTTTGGAGAACTTATGCAAAAACAAAAATAGTATGCAATTTGAGTAGTCTAGCATAAACTCAGGCCTTACCCAAGGTAGGTAACCAATTAAAACAAAGGGGCAAGAGCTCTATTAAGGAAGCAATTGGAATTTCAAGTAATAAGCCTGGGAATAGAAGGTTATAAACTTTGCCTGTGTAGATCAATTATTCTATTTATTTCCACTGGTGAGAACTTCTTAATTACGAATGCTTGGCTCAATGATCCTCTACGCCTTCTTCAGTTACATAGTTAGACTCAATCCGGATTGCGGGCTATGCTGAACAATTAAAGAGGTATCGGCAATTTCAAATTTCAAACTAGCATAAAAGCATCTCACAACTCAGATAACTTTAAAAATATACCCTCAACCTGCTTATACGCTGGCATCGCTAAGCCCATACATATTTTAATATTTAGTGCACACACAGTGCTATTTCAAACCGGATTGCAAATTAAACGCTTTTACCGACAAAGGAAATAAATTGTTTAGCATAAGCTGCTGCGCTGCCGAATTCATATGCTAAAATCTACGCTAGAATTTATAAGCGACTATGGAGGAATATAGCAAACATGAAGCTCGTTACTTTACGGTACAAATTTATTCGGAAAAAACTAAATCACCAGCGAAACTATACAGAATGATTGCCTAATCGATTTTCCTGAATCAACAGAATTAGTGGAAATATCAGAGCTAAGAGCTACCGATTAAAGTTAAAAATGAATATATAAGCGGATTGAAGTGGATTGTTCAAAACAGGCAGAGCAACAGTAATTGAGAATCTGTACAAGTGTGGGAATGAGGAAGGCATTGAATACTGGATTGCAGTTTACGCTGATGCTGGAAGAGCACAGAAGCATTTGTTGAGAATCACGTGCTCCTCTCATTGAACCTATTCAAGTTTCCAGTTAAGCATTTTCGAATTCTACCCACCACAACAACGCCTCGGATCAAAGACTTGGAAACACAGAATGGGAAATTATTTTCAAGGTAAACTCATGAGCAAGTGCGAGGATTTTAATAGGGTTGAGGTTGAGAGGCGGCAATGCTCACTTCTGCAACCTCATCAAAATACCCTTAAGCACATCCTTCTAAGCATTTCCCAGAGTTTGCACGTGGAAACCACTTGAGGAATAGCTGAGCCTCGATCAAACTGCGCTGCCGAAAGGCCCGTTGCTTGGGTGTCTGCGAATAAAAAAAACGAGTTCCATTTTGGCCTTTGCTTGTTTGTAGGGGTAGGTAAGGATGAGTTGAAGTGTAGTGGTGCGGGTCGATGCGTGGCTTTTAGCAAATTATGATCCTCTTGATCGTCAGGGGATTCTATGTATATTCGATATGGCGGTTTGGCATCGTGGGTCGTGGGCATAGGTCGAGGAGGAAAACCTTCAACTCGGCCCAGAGGTTAAAATAATAACACACCGTACACCGCGAGGCTCTTCTGGAGGAGGAGAATGGGCTGATTCGCACACAAGTTCGCAAACAGGAATAATGAGCTTGGCCACAACTCCAAAATCGGGCTCAATCAACCATACATTGTGCCAGAGCCTGGCTGCATCAAATTACTTGTCTCCGTCGGCTCAAGTACGCCAAGAATACCTGTGGCATAAATACCGGATCAAATGCCAAAAACAGATAAAGAGCGAAAGTAGCAACGTTTAAATAAAACTAAAGATAAGCTAAATAGTTGGAAATTTGTTTCTACCACCATCGTCCTATATTCCTGTCGCTAAATCTGTTCAAAGTACAACTTTTTGAATGACTTAAATCTTCAATATTGAGATCAGGAGCACATCCGTTCAGAGACGACGCCAGACTGGCGGAATGTGCGTTAAATGAATAATATGGCTAGTCGGATCGGATGATCTTCTTTTTCGTAAAGAAAGTAAACTTATTCTAAACAAAACAGTCGTCGGACAGGCCGGTAATGTATTCTTAATCAGATGAGCATTGAATGAAAATATGCTGATTCTTGGTTGGACCCCTGTTCCATCCTCTCTGGCCGGTTCATCAAGAATCCAGTCGAGTTATCTGATGGTCTCATGCATTCACGAGAGTTGCGAAAATCCGCTCTCTGTCTCTGCATAATATTATGAGGCAACCAGAAGTACGAGAAGCCGGCCAGTCCCGACCAAATAGATTGTTTGTACAAAATCATGAGCGAAATTGTGTGTAAAAAATATTAAGAAGCAGCAACTATGTCTGTAGGTGTAACTCGTAACTCGAGTCGATGTGTGAGAGCTGACCAGTGAGACAAGTTCAAGGTTTAACAGATGATTCTCAGCAGAGGATAAAAAAAAATAGTAAAAAGAAGGATGTTGTTCCTGGATATAGTCGAGATAACATGGAGCGTGTGTATATCAATAATCTCTTCAAACTTTCCTTAAGCTTGCTCATCTGACGTATTTTGTAGCAGAGTCCATCCAACCGTGTGCTTGCCAAGAACGCCAACGGGCGAGCATTATATTCTCCATGTTTGAGTCTGGCTCTTCTGACCACTAATTCCCATTCCAATCAAAGCCTTCCAAATGATATACACAGGATATTTTTTTGCAATCTCAACGTACACGCGACTCCTCCTGCTACCCAGGTAACAGTTGGGAAATGCTAACTAATGAATTATTTCACGGTCAACCGGAGCCGGCTCGGG
>VNWX01000404.1:0-22803 GCA_009869905.1 Ceratophysella communis | reverse complement strand
AGAGGGAGGGGCTGGTAGGAGAGGGATCGGGACGGGAGAGAGTGTATTTGTATAGGCTATAAGCCTCATGGTTTTCCCGTCCGTAGGACGGGCTTTCAGCTAGTAACTGTACATAATATCCGAAAGTGTCCGCAAAATCCGTTTATGCTGTTTTAGGACAATTTTGAAAATATATAGGGGCCTTTTTTAATTAAAAAAATGTAGCATTTAAGCAGTCAAATTGCTGCCAGGAGGGCAGGAACAGTCGATGCTGCTGTTGAACTCGCGTGAAGTGAGTTTTGTGAGTTGTGAATGCGGATCTCTGTGGGGTCCAGCCAGATGAGCAAAGCTCGCGTGTTGAGTATTGTAAATAAACCCGTTCATTTCGATTCTGCCTCACGTCAGGGGACGACGACGACGAGACGCAGTTGTACGAACAAACAGAGGTCGTCTTGGCGGAGGACAACGTAGACTTATTTTTAACCTTTCCTCCGTCATTCCCCTTGCAGAATGAAATACTGGTGACCCCATGACCAGGTCAACAGCCGCAGCTCACTCTCCTCAGAAGAATACTATGGGATCGAACTATGAAAAACAAATCATCAATTTACGATTCAACCAGGACAAAAGTAAGCTCAATCATCCCATCAGTATTTCATGGCTGACCTGCTGGATGACCTTATGTGTACGTATTTCTATTCCGTAGGTTGTTTTGTATGCTGTTTGGAAAATGGACTACGGATTTACCATGTGGAGCCACTCGTAGAAAAAGTGCACTATGGTGAGTCTGAGTTAGCGAGTCAGCATAATTTCAGATGAGTCACGGACAGGATCACGGGATGAAATTCGTTCTCATCTGACATCAGCTGCAGTGGCCTTGGAATTTGTAATTCCCATTGCCAGACAGCCATTGATTGCAGACTACGAGCATTAAGTATTGGCGGATTATTGATATAAATTGGTTATTTTGTGAATTTTGTAGATGAGCCAGTGATGGGAAGCGTAGGCTTCTGTGAGATGATCTACCGTTGTAATTTATTTGCCATGGTGAGCGGTGGAAGTCGCCCCAAGTTTGCGGACAATTCAGTCCTTGTCTATGACGACGCCAAGAAACGCTCAGTCCTTGAATTCACATTTAGTCAGCCTGTGCTCTCAGTCCGCTGTCGACGGGATCGACTGGTGGCAGTTCTTAACTCTCAAATTCATGTCTTCTCCTTCCCCGGAAATCCCCAGAAACTACTGACGATTCCCACTCGCCCCAACCCCCTGGGACTCTGTGAACTATCGTCTGGAGTCTCCAATCTGCTCGTCTTCCCTGGATTCAGAATAGGATCCCTTCACCTCGTTGTGAGTACTTAACCTTCCCTTCAAAGCATTTCCGTCTCTTATGAAAGGTTCAGCACCAATGCCACAGAACTTGACCCAATGACATTGTTCCTTTTTAGAATCTAGCGGGGTCAGAGGCAGCTGTGTCCAGCAGCCCAGCCACCATAAATGCGCATAAAGGTGAGCTTGCCTGTATTGCTGTAAATCAGCAAGGAACTCTCATCGCCACAGCATCGGAAAAAGGAACCCTGATACGCGTCTGGGATGCAATAAAGAAAGAATTTCTTCATGAGCTCCGGCGGGGATCAGACCCTGCCACGGTGAATTGCATCAATTTTAGTCAAGATTCGGAGTTTTTATGTTGTTCAAGTGACAAAGGCACAATTCACATTTTCGCCTTGAAGCATCCGCATCTAAATAGGCGATCAACGTAAGGATCTTTTTGCTAACGCGATGTAAATATTCTTAAAAAATTTCCGCTAATTATTAAATTTTGGTTTTTCAGATTTTCTAAAATGGGGTTCCTGGGCCAATATGGAGAATCCCAGTGGGCTCTCGCTAACTTCACTGTTCCGCCAGAATGTGCCTGCATATGTGCTTTTTCGTCTCACAAGTCGGTTGTGGGTAAGGTTAAATTCTAGACACAGCGAATTTATGAATTAGATTAGATTATTTACCTCTTCAATGTGTCATTTTGTGTTTCCAGCCATCTGTATGGACGGATCGTTTCACAAATATGGCTTCAATGCCGATGGAACCTGTACTCGCCTGTCATACGATGTATTTCTGGAGCTCGTTGGTGAAGATGAGTTTTAATTCTGGACGAGATTCGACAATCTTCATATGATTGAAAGCGGCTTCAGTGTATTTTTTAAATTGTGCCCAATCATAGAGTCGTTGGTATGAATTTTAATCGTAATAACGCTACAAAAACTACGGAGCCTTTAATAGAGGCTATAGGCTGATCGTAAACTGAAACTTCGAGCACTACACGATACAATAATCAGAAAATCTGGTCAAAATCGATAGGAACTAAATATTAGCTATGACCAGGGCAGTTTTAGTTTAGAAATGACTCGCAATTCGCAACTTTCGAAATTCAAGACGTAATAACGACCATTGTGTCCTATTCTATGCAACTTTTTCAATGAAATCAGTGAATATTGAATATAGTGATATAGTTTGTAAGTCAACCCATATACCCAAGTACCTACTCGTCAGAGTAAACTAGGTACGATTTCCCGAGTACTGTAAAGCTGATTTCCTTCTTACTCTCTTATGAAATTGACTATCACAATCGTAATGTTCAATGCGCTGTACACAAAGTGAACATCCTTGATTTTCCAGCTTAATAACTTCTACTATGCAAAAATGTGCGTTTACATAATTCAAAGCGAAAGATATCTATCTGTATGTATGTTTTATATAAACTCGTTTTAAATATTCTTTGATTAAGCTAAGAATACCTTCAATCCGCTATATATCGATACAGCATTTAAGAGTAATCAAATCGTAATTCTACTCGCATAGAAGTACACATACGCATCGAAAGAAATTTGTACTTTTGATATCGTCCAAGAATATACCGATTTTACACATACAAGTTAATAAAATTTTCTATGCAACATACTCTCCTAGTTCTCGTTTTATTTCGCGTGGCAATTTATTGACTTGTCATTTAGGTTTAGATTATCAGCAGTAGAATCACAGACCATTTTTGTTAATGAGGGCAAGAAGATTGGCTACTTCGTCTAAATAGAAGTTGGGTAGACATCTTTTCTGCTCTTCCGTTCCTTCGGCTTCCCATTTCCGGGCTTCAGCCAAACTCGTGACGCCGGTGAGGACGAGCAGGGTTTTCATGTTGCAGTTTCGGCCGAACATGATGTCAGTGTTTCCTCTGAGAATTAAACAGAACAATGAGGAACTTCTGTTAGCATTTCGGTACAAAACTTTGGAAATGTTTAAAAGATACAATATGAGTAAAACACAGAGTATTTGAGGACATTAGATGCACGAACCTGTCTCCCACCATAAGAGTTCGGCTCGGGTCAAGATTGTACGATTTTCGGACATGGTCAAACATAATTTGACTCGGCTTGCCCATCACAACGGGTTCCCGTTCTGCAACGGTTTTCACCGCCGCTACAACAGATCCTGTCCCTGTAAGGAGCAAGAGCAAATGCAAAATGCAACATCCATGGTATTATTAAGCTCGGAAATCAGTAGCCAGAGAAATCAAAATATAATTGATTCGTACCTGGAAGTATATACTTATTGCCGGAAACTGGGAAACCTAAGGAAGTTATTCATTAAATCCAGCATTACTTATTAGACTTAAGTTTTCAGGAAATCCTAGATTCGCTGCTTGTATATTTCGTCAAATTTCACTTACGCTCGTCAGTATTCGTTGCGATAAATATGGAACCAGGCTTTTCCAAATACGTTGCAGCTTTGAGCAGTTTGATGAAGCTAATATGCTGATCAAATCCAACCACAACTGCACCCACTTCTGGATCAATTTCGAATTGGTCCAAACCAGTGGAGAGTTCCCATTTGTCGGCTGTGTCCGGCTAAATTTTGATAAGTCATAAGATTAAGCTAAAGCCATTAAAATTTAGTTTCCGAGTGTTTGTTAATTAGTAAAAGCAAGCGCCGTTATCTATCAGTCAGGTATTCAGCGTTAGATGCTTTAATTCGTATATTTTTGGAGCATTTATATCAACTTACACCGATCGGCAAAGTCTCGATTCCAACTGCATTAAGTTCCTGTGTAACTCCGGCTGTTCCGATAACGTAAACCTTCTTATTGAAGTTCTGTTCCTTGAGATACAGCGCCGCTAGGTAGGAAGTGCTAATAATTTCGTCCTAAACAAAATTTACAAATCGAATTTAGGTAAGTGTAGATTATTTGCATTTGCGCAGTTCAAGAATTAAAAGACTTAATGACCGCTCACCTGCGTGGTTTCGAACCCAAGCTGATTAAATTTTGTCAAGAACTCCTCTCTCGTTTTCGTGCTGTTATTAGTGGCGAAAAATACTTTTTTGCCCATTGCCCGCAGTTTGATTACCAGAGCCTGGGCGTCCTTCATTGGCTTGTTTTCAAGCCATAGTACTCCTGCGAGTGAATTGCACATTAAAATTGTAATTAGGTACGAATTAAAATCGCGCATCCACGTGTTTAAATTAAACATTTAATCGAAAACAAACGTACCATCACAGTCAAACATAACCGCATCGAGATTACTGACCAGACTCACGAAGTCCGTGTCAGGCTGCTTTTCAAGGTCTTGAAGAAACTTTTCACTGACTCCATTACAATGCGTGTGCCCGTTCATTTTGCGCTGATTTCCTAAATTAAAATAATTTGTCACTACTGGAATCGGGATTCGGAACTTGGTAGTGGCTTCACTGCTAACGACACGGAATAATTTAGGTAGAATACTTGCACAGTAGTACTTTAACATCAAATAAGGATCACGAACGCCGTTGTTAAGTTAAGGATCGGTCAGCTGCTCACTCCTCCGATCCGAACCCTCCCAAGCAAATGAATGGAAGGAAAAAATGCATTGTGAAGAGGCTATACTCTGTCTGTCTGAGGCACTTGTTATTAGCTACAAAAGTTGCGCACGTGTAAATCACACAGAAAGCGTCGGCTTATGCAAATATAAAGTGGATGATGTAATTAATTGAAGTTTTTTTGTGTCATATAGCGAGCCAATGAAAGACTAGTCTGTGTCTGCGAATCAATTATAAAAATGTCAGGCGGTTCTAATGGCACCATCCGGTCCGCATTTCAAACTCAAGAGCTAATCAAAAATCATGATGTGGATATCTCCGTTTAGAAAACAGTACCCACACCCACCTGTTAGAAAATATTGCAGCAAAATAAGATTTGAACTAAACCTACGAGCAAACCGTGGGTTCGCTCAAGATAAAAGTATTACCTAAATAATCTTCAAACTCAAAGACAATTTTTTTTATTTCATTCTCATCGACTGCTCTTCAAATACTACCCATGTGCTAGGTATACTTTTATTTAATCTTTTAGACACTACTTAGACTTACAACTACATTAGAATCGCACTAGAATTGTTTACTAGTAGATTGAACCTTGAACCGTTTTCTAGAATGGAATTTTATAATTTGTAACTATTTTTCGATACAGACTTTAGAGCTTCTTATCCTCTCATAACTCACAATATATTCTGGCAGGATTAACACATAATATGTTTGTTCTGAAATAGTAACAATTTAATAAGTGCTCAATTTAGAAAATTTTAGGATCGTATTCAATAAAATTATAACTGATTACCGCTCTACTTGCTTTCCTAATACCTCACCAATAAATAAGAAACAATTGTTTGGCCGTAACGGCATTCTGCTAAGCGGATGCGATAAAATTGTTAAATTAAAATTATCCAGGAAGTGCAGTCGCTGTTTCAGCGGTTCCGTATGACGGTAGAGGAATGCTTTGAGACGTCTTTTGAGCTGTAAGTAACACAAGAATTACTGCACGTTATTATTAACGTTAAACAAAGCGAAAAATTCCCAAGAAGCTGAAGAGTCCACGGATGCGCTGCGATCATTGCAGCCAAAGCATGTTCACAAGCTGTAGTCGAGTCCCGAATCGGTTGTCTGTGCTCCAGCCAGATAAGCTAGGAAATGCGGAATTGTACTGTAGAGCGAAAAATCCATACCGGCCTTATAAATATTCAAGAAAATAACAGCGTGAAAGCAGTTCCCGGTTCCGACAACCAGAACGATTGTTACAATTTCGGAACAAACATAAAACGCGCGGATAGAAAGAGAATAGAATAGAATTTGAATTGGATCCCTGGGTATTAGCGTAAACACTCAAGCAGACAGAGCTGAGTGATGCACTGATGCCTATAAATGATTGGCGAAATCAGTGTAACGCAACGGAAGACAAGCTAAACACAGTAAAAGAATCCATTCGATAATCGAGGAAATACTTAGATCAGATCCAACTGCCACGAGAGAGAAAGTTTGCACACGACATAAATGCCCAAGGAGAGACGACGGCCCCTTGACTTGAATTATGAAAATCTGGGTAGGTAACCTCCACCTTGTTGAGATAATTCATCTGAAGGAATTGCAAACAGAGGCTCCTTCTTAGGCTCCTTGGCTGGGAAGCCCGTGATCTTTTGAATCAGAAAAATGAATGCTGGAACAACCGGTGTCATGATGGCTACTGCGACAGGCAGTACTGAAAAATGAAAAACAAGGGGTTTAGACGATGACCTATCTGATACCTAGTGAAATGGCTAATGCAATAACCATTAACCATAATAACTAGTCAAGGTCAATATGATAAAACCAGCCCCTCACCAGTGGTAAGATCAGATTCCGGGGCAGGAAGCGAAAATCTAAGAGCCAGAATGGCTAGTCCGGTATTTTGAACACCAGTTTCAATTGCGATTGCAATTACATCACGCCAGTCCTGTTTCAGCAGGTAGGCGGTTCCTCCTCCAAGCAAATATCCAAGCCATGGAAGTAATAATCCGGATAATATGATCTAATACAGAAATAGAACAGTGCTTTAAATTTCAGATACTGTGCGATACTTCAGCAAAATTTTGATTAGCATTTAGCACAAATTACCTCCCAGGAGAAGAGCTTAAAAAGAAAGGTATTCGTGTAGATGGCGAATACAACGATGAAAATAATCAACAAAACTGCGAAAGGCTTCAGAACCCTCACAAGAAACTTTCCGGCTTTTGGAAGTGTGCGTTGAATCACTATTCCAATGATTAAAGGTACCACGAGTATGACAGCGAAACTTGCGATATTTGAATACGGGATAGTCAACTTAGCATCTTCTAATATGGTTGCTCCCAAAGTTAGAATCCATAGTGGCATCATAACTGAAAAAAGGTTATCAGAGGTACATTGTTAATCAAGTTAAACTAGGAACGAGAATTAATTAAAAATGGCTGATTACTCACAGAAAGCTGAAAACGTTGATACTGTTGTCATTGTTATTGAGAGATCCAGATTTCCTCCCAGGGTAAGTGTCCAAATATTTGAAGCCCCACCGCCAGGAGAGCACCCCGTAATGAAGAGACCAAGTTGAAGCGATGCAACAGGAATCAGCCATTTTGCAATTCCGTAGGCCAACTAATAAATCAAACGAACGACAGCTTTATATTTCAAACAGCTCTTAAGATTACGAAAATACAATTTTGATTATGACAACTAAAAACCCACCAGGGGCATGATGACAAATTGTGAGAAGAATCCAATTGCTGGTCCAATCGGCCTTTTCATCGTTTCAGTGACAATCTTGGTATCCAAAGCAGCTCCCATGTTGATGTATATTATTCCTACAAGTCCAGCAACGCTGTACGTAAATGCCTTGTCCAGGGTGCCTTTGACTCGAAGAACTGTGACTTCGAATTGTTCCGAAATATACGTGAGGTTGTTTTTCAAGTTAGTTCTCTTCACTTGTGCTTTGGTGTAGCCTAGGAATTTGCCCGTCAGATTGAAATTGGGATAAGTATCAGATTCCTCCATTTGTTTTAAATCCTCAAGTTCTAGTTGAACCCGCAAAGGGGATGCGTACGCTATAGTAGTGTCGTCTACTTCATAGTCTATTATTATTCCACTCCCTTCCGCTATAAGTTCGGTTCTGTTAAACCTTATCTGTAAATTCTCAAAAATAAAAATATTAGAACAAAGTCTCTCTTCTTTAGTATTGCTATTAGACAGGAGTATACCTGTACGCCTTGGATCTCTTCAATATTGAGTTTATCAACTTTCGGAGGGTTAAATGTTACTTCCCATTTGGTGGCAGTTGCAGCTTCCGCGGCAGCACCCAGCGCCCGAAACGACAAGAGCCACAGAGGGCCCATGACAAATATATACATTAGCAGGTAGTGGGCAGGCCATAGTGGACACATTGTCTAACGGCTCCTGGTAGTAATTCTGAAATTAAACCAAACGAAATCATTAGGTATTTTGATGAATTATCAGTGAAAGTTTCAATACATCTGTCGACAAACTGGTATAGTATGCTTGGTAAATTCTCAATTCCTTTAACTCAGTTCTACCGGACGTTCATTACGTATTTAATATCATCATAAATAAAACGGTATTGTGAAACTAAAGATAGCTTTAAGTCAAATATTGGGGCAAACCGTAGTAGAAAATCAAAAGTTTAAGTTTGTCAGTGAAAATCTGTATTTACAGAGTACTGAACCAATTCAAACACTTTACATACGAGAACTAGGATAGTAATATTATGGTGCACGAATAACCTCAACGCTTCAACCCGAGTGACCATAGGCCTAGGCTTGAGTTTGCTACTTTGGCATTTGACATTCTTATCATTTGGTTAAGGTCAGCGTTCTCATCGAATCTCAGTAAGCTATGAGTTTCTCCGTATCACATTTGTTTGCATCGTGAACGCCAATACAACAACCCTTTGATTTGAGCAAATTCATCAAAACACTTCGAGTCTATTATGCACTTTGGAGATTGTTGGGCGTTTCCGATTCTATAATCTAAAGATAAGTATTTGAAAGTGAGGCTGAGTTTGGTAGCTGAATTGAAACAACTGCCATGACCTGTGATCTTGGGGGTTTTAAGAAAAATATTGGAGACGGAATTTGATTCTTATTGTTGATAAGAGCAAGAACTTCTGCCGAGATTATTTTACTTGAAATATGAAGGATCCAAACTTTGTCAATTTGGTATTCGTAGTAAAGTAAACATGCAGCTTCTTGCCACTACAGCCAACCGCGAATCAGAGACTGATCATGACGGGAACGACGACTACAATGGAAAGACTGGGGACGATAAACTCTTTGAGATTTGCCGTTCTGACTTAAATTCAAATCTGATCATATCATCTTAAGAAACATTCTTTCACAAGCAAAATGACGCGTGGCCACGAAAACACTTATCATTGGCGTCACTGGAGTTTACAGAACCTAGCAAATATAAAGTATTGCCTTAGTACTGCGGGAACGAATGCCATGTTAAGAGGTATACCTAGAGCATTGATCCTTCTTTCTGTTAAATTTGTTTTTAGCGTGCCGCCATGAAAACCCTAAGCAGGAGTATCGCAAGTGGCCAGAGGGAATCAATTACGATAATGGCAAACGGAAGTTCCTTAATTTAGTTCGAGTCTTGGCTAACAGCAATTGCCATCAGCTTGATTTCGATTGAGCTAAAACATTATGCGCGATATGCTTTATACATGCAGAATACGTATCGTTATATTAGTACTCATGGACCTTCCACTAATTAATTCTGCAGAATGCCATTCAATTAATTCTAACTCCAATGAATTTATTATGTCACGAGAGATCATGCAAGGAAGTTATCATATTGTTTTTATTTATACAGGTTATTTAAGGCTAATAAAGACAGTGACTGATTAGATATAGATCAGCTATGAGCTACGGCACGGGACACATTTCCACTGGATGACCCTTGTCTTTCAAATTAAATGTTATGTGATCGTGATCGGTAAATTAATTTCCCATATCTACGACTCCCTTGAAATGAACAATGCCGTCGTTAGTTAGGTTAAATGAAAGTCGTGTATATTCTGCGTTTATTTTCAATGAAATTAGCCAACCTATAATTGCGAACACGCTAACTGCTACTTGATTCCACATCTATTTGTAGACCTTGCTTATATTTAAGATCATCGACAAGCCACTCCTTTCCGATTAATTGACCAGCATGATTGGTTGGAAAAGCCCATCTTTGAAGGTTAGAAGCAATACGACAAACGACTGTAACACGAGCGCCGCTATTTGTGCCTGCCTCGGTACCTCAGATTGTTTTCCTCGAGCACTTCCAATGAAAATCTTTCGACCTACTGGCATAAATAATTAAAATGCTACACAATAGCTTGAGCTGGGCTCAGACTTACAGGCTTAACTAAGACGCAAAATGCATTGTGCAAAGCATATATGCATGGAACTAAGAACTAACGCACGAAGACTATAAAAAAAATTCATTGTTATTTTAATAAGTCAACTCATTAAATTACATTGCGTCATCGTAATTCATAATCCAAAGAAAGAATGAAAAAAGTAATAGAGTGCGAGTGCAGTGCATTTTCACCTCTTGATAAAAACCAAATCTAGAATTCAATTTAAAATCTAATCTATATAGCGAGATGAGCGTAAACGATATTCAGATATTCTCTAAACAAACATGATCAAAAGTAAGGTGGACTGTGAATGCATTTAACCGCATGAACAGAATATATAATCGTGCCGTAACCACACACCTCGTCTCTTATTAAAATACTTCAATCAAGGTTAAGCTAAGCATAAGGGCAGCTTTAGGAGCGAGGAATAAAGCCGTGCAGACATAAAGGAGATTCCAAGAAGGCTCGATTGTGATTGTAACCGCAATTAGGTTCTAATGAAATGATTTGCGTCACCTCTCTACGAAGGAGGGTGGGATCCTTACAATGTAAAAGTGGCAAATAATGCTAAAGTATTATTATCAATTTAATATTGCCATTCGCTTTACACCGCAACTAAACTGAGCTGTGGGTACCTGTTGCTCTACCATGAGGGTATCTCTATTGATCACGTAGCCTCGTTCCACGTGGCTATTGTCTGACTTAGAACTTTTCGTTTTAGCGTAAAACCGGTGGTGGGTGGCATGCTAAATTTTCAGTGACTTTTTTACCGGAAATAAGTTGTACAAATTAACTCTCGCAACCTATGTATTTGTTTTGTACAAAAGCAGATTACAAAGGCAACAGAAATACTTATTGGCAGTCAATGACATGTATCGCTCGTTAAAAACGACCCAACAGCAATTAAAGATTTGATAATCATGTCGCTGCCCGTACCAGCTCTCGCCTTCTCGTATCTCTGTCAAAGTCCAAAAGCCGCTCGAACAGATAAGTATCTTGCCAGCATAAAATTCCCTGCAAATACTCAGGAACGGAAACTGGTACTGGTACTGGTACTGGTCGAAGTCCTACTGATCAAAACCGCAAACGAAACTAAAATACCTATGATTCATTAACGCCTTACTGAACAAGTAAACTTGAAATTATAAGAGTTTTAATATCAGCTCAATTACACAATTCACAGAGCTACGAGATTCTATGTTATGTCTAAAAAATCAAGGGAAATTGAAATTAGTGAATTACCCAATTTTTTTGCTTATTCTCCAAACTGCAGCTTTAAGATGCTTTTGTGAATAAAAACCTGGGCACGCTAACAAGTAGCCTTAGTTATAACTTATAACCGTGGCTGAGGTCGGAAATAAGGTTTCTTTGGAATAGGGATGACGATGACGCCAACTAAATGATCTGCCAACGCTCCACACTCAATGTTTAGCCTTGGACGCAAAAAACGCGACTGAGGGAGGACGAGGAGTGAAGGAATATTGCACTGATACAGCAGGTAACGCGTACTTACTGATACAGAAGCTCTGATCAGCAGCATTTTCACTATTGTTGTGACTTATTACTCGTGATGTAATGTAGCCCTATCTAGCAGCGTTATAGTAGCTCGCATTTTTTATATAATATCTTTGTCTCGTTCTAGCGAATTCAAAAATTCAAGGTCCTATGCCTATAAAACTGATCTTCCCAGGGTGACAAACCATTAACTATCATTGTTAACTTACGATTATTTCAGTCAGGAATGTGCAATTTTAGTTTTAAGTGTAGACAGGTACCAGCACCTGCACTGCCCTAGCATCTAATTGCTATCACGCGCATTTAGGTACACTGGTAAACACTATTGAGTGAAAAAACGCCAAGTGTTGGCTACGTGCTTGCGGCTTGTTTACTTCAATATCAAAAAAGCTGATTGAACATAGCGATAACAAGTTTTGTCGTTTAATACCTTCCTCGTACTGATGAGCCTGACTGGCCCAAAGCCTACAACTTTTGCAAAGGTAGGTTGAGAATGCGATTGACTCTAAACACACGGCTGGCAATTGACAATCGAATTGATAGTCTGAATCTGAGCTAAACCAACTTTCCCTATTAGCCTACACGAACGTGTAACACAAAAAACGAGGAAAAATATGCCAATCTGCCATGACTTTGTGACAATAGATGCTAATGGAAACCCTTAAGCGCAATGCAGCGTGTAACGCCTGGGTTCATCACATAACAAGCACCAGCTAGTTACAAGAGAGAAAGTTGGCTAAAAATAACGAGGATATTAGCTATACGCCATTAGCAAAGTTGACAGTTATACACCCATGGATATTATTAGCTTTTGTATTACACTCTCAAACAACTCATCTTTGTTAGCAGAGCAAAAGTACAAGCCGAAGTCGAAGGACACCAAGTTTCTTTTCCCTTAATTAAATGAGATCACTTGACTGACGTTATTTCGTAACTCCTTTTTCCCGCATGCAAAAATATAGGGACGTATTCAGCACTACCTAATAAGATGTCGCGCTTTTACTGTTTGCTGCTGATTTAAAGTAATTATCTAGTTACGCTACACTGGATATGAGGTCGCAAGAAAATCCAAGAGCATGGAATAGGCATGGTATAATTTTCTAACAACTTAAGGCAAAAGAACACCAACATATTTCCAGAATTTCACAACTGGGTTCTACAGGATGCAATGTGGTCTAGTAAAGCTTACAGCTTACCCCAATCAAGTCCGAATAAGTGCGTCACCACAAATTTCCGGGTACGATGTCCTCAAATGCTGGAAGTCAACTGGAATGGAAATGACGGAAATTACTCTAGTCGACAAGGAAGCTTTTAGAGTAACCTGCACCAAATAGTTTCGTGTTCGAGCCACTAATGTTTCCACATTCAACCTGAGTTGAAGCTATGAATAGCGTGTGTGTTAGTGAATTGAATATTGGGAAAGACCCAACAACAGCTTGAGAGACAAGCTACTTTTCCGAGCTGTCAACAAGAAATGGCAGAGAAGAATAATGCAATGAAGGAGTGTGAGTGAAGTGCTCGAGGAAATCGAGGATGTGGACATGAAGTGAAGGCTGCTAGTAGTAGGATGAGTTTATGGTTAGTAGAGTGGTCTAGTGGTTTACCTTTATGGGAAATAAAACCCCAGTAAACCATTGAACATTACACAACCTACAAGTACAAGTACAGGTGGACCAAGGGGTATTAAAGTTGTTTTGCTAAAAACCTGTTTGGATAACACCCAATCAGCTCAAGTTAAAACAAATGCTAGCAGGATAGTTACAGTTAAGAAAGCTCATGAATGCTTGTTCCAGCAGTGACGACTTTAATCGAATACCAGTAGTATCGGCGTCGGCATAGGCATACCTTTCCGAATTCATTTGATTGCGAAAGGCTCCCTACAGAAGTACGTCATCATCCACTTACTTACACATAGGTATCCAGTACAGGAAACTCAAGAAATTTTTTCCTGAGAATCGTTTATCAAATGCTGAATTCCTTGGAAACTAAGTATTCTTATTTATGGATAAAACGCAGTACAGATCAAAGATTTCAACTTAACCTTCAACTATAAACTTGTGAGGACGAAAAATAACATCAAAATCCCAGATTTCAAAATCATAGTTCAAACCTTGCATACTAGTTAATATTATTTGCTATGCCGCTATCAGATCAGGACCAGAGGGAAGGCTTCTAAAGACCCTGCCTAAGAAGTATCTCCAAGCATTAGCAGTGAATTGCAACCTACACCAGCATCGGGATTTAGATGATAATACCTAAGTAATAACAATAATACCTGCATCCCAGTCTGAGAGGAAAATTGCATTTGGATTGGATTTGTAATGTACCATTTACCTACAGAAAACTTGCAAAAGATAAGATTCGCACCAAAACTGGCTTTAGTCAATAGGCTGACAAAAGAGAAACCAACACTTCGGGGCTCGCCTTAAAGGAAGAGCTCCTCTTCATTAACAGACTGGCTAAGTAGAGCATGACTTCTGCCTGTTGTAGTCCAAGTCCAAGTGACAATTTAAAAACATGGGCAGGGTCTATTGCCATTTTATCATGCTTAAGTCCGCGAATTAAGCATAAAGAAGATCCACAAATGAGTACATAAATAAGATATAATCCTAATTACAGCAGATAATTGTACTTCAGAAGTTTTAGCAAGATTGGTTCCGACAATGAGCATATTTTAATCCTATTTCAAAACTCAAATGCATCATTATACATACATATACATATCCAGGCAATATACGCCAAACCATAAATGTTTAAACCCATCTACCAGTACTTAAGTTAAGGTCTTTATACTTAAGGATTAGCAATGCGACATGCGACTAACAAAATAGTTTAGAATAGCAAGTTGAGATTGCCGATGCACAAATAAAAACATTTGAGCTGAGGCATGACTGAGGCCCGAGGTGTATCGAGGTGTGACTTGCACTGGCCACGGCCACTGACTGGACTTGACACACGCAAGTTATGGGAGGGGGTGGTCATGGCACATAATTAATAAGATTCAATTGGATGCCCACGGTAAAGGGCACTCATCCTGGTTTCGTGAAGGCATTTCATGAAAGGAAACGCAATTTACATTTGAATACAAACAACAATTAAACGTGATTTGACAACATCCTATTTGACTACGACTCGTCCCTAATAACTCAAATTTCTTCCTTGTTTACAATTGCTTGTTTTGTTTGCGAGACATTAGTTTACTTTCCGCTTGCTCAACACAATCAACAAAATGGGCACTTAGCATTTCGTTCCGTTTAACTTTAAAATGATTATAAATATGAAAAAGCCGTCGTAAGTAAAAGTCTGAGCCTGAAATAAAATTGAAAAAAAATCTTATTATTTTAGTAGAGATCTTACCTTGTCTTGTACCTTCAGACGATGTGGGAGAGGCAAATCAGCGGAGTAGTAGCGATCCACCACAGATTATATATATTAAGCCCGGCTGTATTAATGTTCGTATTTATACAGAAAATAAGAGCAGTGTGCTCGGCAAGAAGGTGACGTCCCAGTTGGACGTACTGCCTTGCTTGCTGCCGTATTTCAGGCGAAATTTCAAAATCGTATTTCTAAAACGTGTCATGGATGTCACATAATGATAGATTTAAGAACGCAGCTCGCATCACGTAGACATCCAAAATTATCTCCAGTGCAATGGAACCTGATAAAGCAAACGAAGCAAATAGGTACCGATTATTGTGTATTTGCATTATCCAGATTACGAGCTTAAACAATTGAATAGGACTTTCAGGAAAAGACAGACGCCCACGTGCCAATGCTAATAATTGCTTGGTAAATAAATAAGCTATTCATCATTGTTCTATAAGTCTCTGGACTATGATCAGACTCATGAAAATCCTTTTAATTAATGCACGTTCAAACAATGAAGTCATAGCCTATTTTATACTATGTATTTTTAACATAGATCCAAGTTCCGTGTTTAAGCTGACCACTGGAAATACTAACATTCCATCTTGAATCGGGTTGGAAAAATATTTGAATAAGTTAAAATTACACTGGCCTCTAGCAAATGCGAAGCCTTCAATTGGAGTTTTACACACCAACGTAACGTGCTACTGAATTGATACGAATATAAGCAGAGAATTTTAAATCCCCTTGCTTTAAATCATTGCTTACTCCATTAAAGTTCAGGCATCAATAATAATCTAAGAATCTCTACCTGAGATCTGAATGACGTAAAATGTTTGGTTTAAACTGATGGGCGAACTGCCTTGTGGTATTAATTATTAACTGCTCTTCATTTTGGTTTTTTTCAGTGAGCTTTGAGCTTTAACTTCAAGCAAAAATATGGGTACCTATTTCAGTGGAATTATTTTAATTCGAGTTTGGCTTCAGATTCGGAGTTGAGAAAAATCTGCAAAACCAAAATTAAAAACTACAGTAAATGTCTTTCGAGAATATTCACCTTCACAAATGCAGTTCGACACTAAAGTTTTAATGTAATGCATTATAGCTCACCTGCTGTCCTCTGCCCTGCAATAAATTAAAACTTATAAACCCTGTTCGAGCTAATATTAAGAACACGAAACAAGTGATAATTCACAATCAAATCCAAAATCAAGTCGCAAGTGTTCCTGATCCATGTATTTCTGATAGGATTGATAAAAATATTACACAGATTGTTAGCAGACACGTGTATATTTCAGGTTTTGAAAAATATGACTCCAATACACAATAGGCAAAAAATAAAAAATACTTAAAATTTTGAACGGAAGCTTTTCGAATTTGCTTAGCATTAGCATGCAATGTGAATATGTGCTGCACTCACTAAACTAAATTTAGAATGAAGCTTGAATACCCTCATCCCGCTATATCCGAGCCTGGGAATAGACTCAAGTGTAGTAGGACGCAACTTGGGCCCGCCGCCGTGCTCCAACACAGGGGCCCTCGTGACTCCTGTCTCCCACGCACTTCCTTCTTCGGTCAGTTACGGATTCGGAACTCCGAAATCGGTCCCATTTTTCCATGACAATACTCTACAAGGATCAAGGTCAAATTTATTCGGGGATGTGGAGGTCAGCAGGTGACGACATGTGACAGGCTGCAGGCACCGATGCCGCGCCGGTGGCCTTAATATTTTACCCGGATTAACCTATGACTTACGGAAATGATTCTAATGACTGACTTGAAAACTGGAGGCAGGCGGCGGCGGGACCAAGTAGGCAAAACTCAGGTGTCAGGGATGATGGGGATAGTTGCCATGCCGAGTGACATGATGGCCGGATAATTCAGATTAGATCTGATTGCATCATCAGCAGCGCACCGCACCGGAGGAGCCTCCTCCGATGTCCGAGATTCTGACTACTGAAACTGAAGACGACACCTTGCCTCTTTTGCGCTGCTACCAGACAGACGCCATGCATGCATGCATCTCCGCTGCCTCTTACCGAATATCCTTAGCTTGTGAATGTCGTTCATCCTTTGCAGGATGGACCCCCGGATTAGTCTGGAAAAATCTGACAAGTGTCAACAGAGATTGCAGGCATTATTTCAAACGATTCTTCAGAAGAGCCGGGAAAATTAATTATTAAGGTTCGTCGACTCATTACTTTCTGCTGATATATACTGTACTGTGTTTCAGTGGACGCGAAAAATTCATGCCCTCGAAGAATACTTCTTAGTTAACTAATCAGAATTCAATTAAAATGGCTTGATATGTACGTGGTACTCGCACTGCTTTCCCCTTGATATTATGTTTAAAAATGTATCGAAAGTTGAAGTCATACGAAGTGAATCTCTTAAGGCAGATAAATCTTAAAATCATAGCCGTACGTACGCTCATTTACCCTTTGTGCTGGAAGCTGTTAGCCGATTTTTAATACATATATAAAAAGTAAAAGTTGAAATTAGGCTTCAGAAACTCGGATTTTCTCCTAAACTAGCAGTTCTATACTTTGAATTAAATTAGACGGATAACGGATATAACGAATTGCCAGTAGTCGAAGGTGAACAAATGGAATCCCTACTTTTCAACAATTTTTCCGCATACCTTTACTCAATTTATTCTCAGATTGTTGAATGTTTATACTAATTAACAGGTTCCGAGTAATTCTTAGATGCTTTGTAAGTATAATTAATTAAAGGAATTGATAAGATTGAATTTAAGTGAAGGTGTTAGAGCATTGGCTCAACTGAATTAGTCAATTTCGTTGACGGTGACGCCTGGTTGATGTTCTTCATCGATTAGAGACATGAACTGGGATCGCTCCATTTTTGCTCGTTCTCGGCGCGCCTTCCTTTTTCTAGCACTCTTGGAAAGGCTCGAGCCTGCGGAACCTACACTCGCGGAAGAAATACTCTCGCTCCCACTAGTGCATGACTCGAACTCTTCTGAAATTCCATCGCTTTCGTCCTGTTGTTGTTGTTGAGCTCCAAAAGCTAACATATTCGCGAAGTTGGACGTGAAAAAGCAGGTGCAAGTGCAACGGCAAAAGTTTGGAAGGACGAGACCTTTGTGGCTCGTGTTTCCTTCACCTCCATCTTCCTCAGAACTCTCACTTTCTTCAGAATCCTCAGCCTCCTCGGAAACCCCACCCTTCTCAGAACCCTCACCCTCCTCAGAACCCTCACCCTCCTCGGAACCCTCATCATCCTCGTCGCCACCCTCACTCTCCTCCCAATCTTCAACCTCCTCCCATTCCCAATCCTCACAATCCTCCCATTCCTCCCATTCATCTTCATCCTCTTCAACAATGGTGGGTTCCCGGTTTGGGTATCGCTTATCCTTCAAGGCTTGGCGACTTTCCAGCTTGATGTTTCGTTGGTAGAGAAGGATAACATCCTAAACAAAATACAACAGATTTTTGTTGACCATTATTACAGGAACGAATTCATTTGTAAGCCTAGATCCTCACTAATTCGGTTGCACCAAGTTGGATTCTAACAAGTATCATCTGTTTTGTGAAGTGATCATTGTCAAGTTAAGCTCACCTGTGGGCGAATCCACTCCTTCTGTTGCATCATCAATTCAAAAAGGACAACTTTCTTCTTTGTACGGGACACCTGTCCTGGATTTAAGTCACAAGCAAAGACTGTTTCAGGTCCGTCTTCACGTTCTTCACATTCTATGTAAGCGGCTTTCAATTCAGCGAAGTTGGATGTAAACCATGGCACCATTTCACTGCTATCAATCAATTGAATCAAGGGCATAACGGCAGCAGCAGCCAAGTTTCTAGAACATCGAAAAAGCATTAAAAATATATGTAACTCGCAACCCGTAGCCAATAGCCAACCTATCATACTTATCATAGCGATAATGCTTACTTCTTTACAGCACTTGGTAGCTCAGCTGCACCTGCCATAACACCATAGCATCCTGTAAGGAAGTCCGTACTAGAAGAGGCATTTGTACTTGTACTTGCACGTGACGAGGAGTCCGAAGTTGTGGATATCGAATCGAAAAAAGTTTGTAGAGTTTCCATTTCACTAATCGATAATTAAAAAAAAAAAAATAAGGTAAAATCGGCGCATTTAGAAATCGTGGCAAGTGCAACAGGGCTGATATTAAGGACAAAGACAAACCTTTCCATCACACACAGACAAAAGTTCGCACCGCCCTCGTCCAAAAATGATCTGCAGACTTGCTTATAATCATCATCCACATTCTCAGCATACACCAAGATATCGAAGAGGATGCCGCAGACAGTCACCACGAAATCAGAATTATTTGCGTGCTCTTTTCCACTCTAATGGAGGTATATTTGAAGTTTAATAACAACAATAATTCCATACTAGAGTTCAACGTTCAACCTTGCGCGTCCCAAGTTGAAATAACTATTCGCTATAATATACCTACTAAGAATTTTAAGACTTACCAAGACCAGCTTCTCGAAAACGCGCAAATTAAGGAGCAACGGGATTCCGTTTTCAATGTAGCGAGCCACGAAACCGAACACCGGTCGTCCGGTGTGATAGAAAGCATCAAGGAATCCTTCCACATCTAAGTATGGGTTCAAAAGCACACGAAGCCGGCTCTGAACAGAAAAACATTTACTTAGATTAATTGTGCGAATTCGTATCACTGGTCAATGTGATAAGTGATAATAGTACAGCGGAAAGTATAGCGTTATACGTTACGTAGCTTCACGCTTCACCCGGACTACAGCTAGCTGCATTAAATGATCAAGGAAAACAGCTACAGCACACAGCACAGCGTGTCAGATATGGATTCGAACCTAACTTTACGTAGCCTTAGCCTGAAAAAAGCTAGCATTACCTACAGCTTTTTGGCACTGATTTTGATTTTAAGTACTGCATAGTGGTCAGATTATTGCACATCAAGATACATTTACACGAGTTTATACTCGCTAACTTACCATTGCGTAATTCCGGACGCTTCCGGGGCAATACGGATTATTGAGTGCCGCAAAAATCACGTCACAGACTGGGCTTACAATTTTAAGAACACCATGATCAAAAACTGGCTCCCTAGCATACAAGGCACCAATAGCCCAGCACAACGGGGTGCAGCCAGTCTGTTAAGGGAAATAGATATTAGAAAATCTGTTCGAATCGATTCAAATTACAGTTCAGCCCGTTCACAGCAGACTTATACTACATAGTATGCATTAAATTAAATTATAACTAATAACCTACTGATCATCCTACTCCTACTGTAACAACTTATATCCTTACATTATCCTCCGCTTCAGCACTAGCACCTCGGGACACAAGAAGCTGAGCTGTGGCCGTTCGGCCCCGATAGATCGCAAAGTGCAGAGGGCTCACTCCATTTTTCATTTGGCTATTCGTCGCGAACCAGATGCACATTCGCTCCTCAGCCGTTTTGACATTAACGGGCAGCAGCTGATCCAATATTTCAATCCAACCTCTCCAAGTCAAAGCATGTACAAGTGTAAGTCCGGCCTAATAAAAGTAAAATGACGAGCGTAACTCAAGTCTTCTACTTCAATTGATCGTATCGAGACCTTTCTATGTAGTTTATATTTACAGACTCACATTGTTGCGGCAGTGAAAGTCCGTCCTCGAATCTGACTGAAACATTTTATATATACGTCTCATGTCTTCGAGATCGTAAGCTCCAGTGAGTGCGGCTTGAAGCAGTGGAGAATTTCTGAACTTGTCGACAGCATGAGCGATTTCATCATTGTCCAGGAGGAATTCTACCATGTCCCAGTTTTTCGAAATTACAGCGCATCCCATAGGAGTAACCCATTTCTATACATAGGAACGTCCATTCATAATTACAGTTATTAATCATTATCATTGATGTAGAACTGCTATTCTTGGAATTCATTTTCAAAATACTTAATTACTTATAAGATTCTATGCATTTTAGCGGTCGGACAAGCACTTACATCCGAATAATCTTGCTCGTAGTGCCCGTCTTTCATAAGCGTGAGCAGAAGGTCAAAGTGACTCAATGCGACGGCTGCAAGACCCAGTGTAACGTCGCTCTAGGGAAAGAACAGAAAACAACTCAGCTCAACTCCATCCATGACAAAAAATGATGTAAAGTATCAAGTAGGCACTATATGGCGCGCATGTCGGAGACCAAACTAATTTCACTCCTTGCCTAACACTTACCATTTGAATCCCATTCATTGTCGTGTCTTTCCAAGCGTCGCTAATGAAGAATTCATGGACAAGTATGACTTCGTCCGGTGGCAGGATGTCTTCAATTGTCAATGGTCCCGGTGGTGGCACCTCCTCCTCAGGTTCCACCACGGCGATCGCCATATTAGAAGAACGAGCTAGATGGGCCTGTTCACGCTCACGTTCCAGTAAGATTGCCTCACGGTCTTCCTGTACCTCTTTCCAAAGAGGCTTCTGATTAAAGCCATGGTTCGGGTTTGGCGGAACATCAATGGACTCCTTGACCGTTCGTACGGATTTGCTCGTGGGTACCTTCACCACCTCGACCTCTCGGAGCAAGTACTTATTCCTTCGGCGCTTCTGATTGTCTCTGGACACCTGTGACTGTTGTTCCTGAACTAGACGAAGCTCAGCTGCCTGACGTATCTCCTCCAAACGCTGCCGTTCTCGATCCTCAATTTTGGCTGCCTTCTTGTCGCTTTTGATTTTGTTGCGGGCCTGAATCTTCTCCTTGGCTCGTCCCATCCTGCCTGCAAGTTCACTAACTGCTATTTCTAGTAAAGCAAACGGATAAGACAGGACCTGATAAAGGACGATTAGAAGCAGAATGAGCAGCCACGGTTCCCCGCTACCATCGCGTGCTTGAGGCATGACACAAGGCGTCTTACACTTTGCACTTCTGGAAATCTAAAGACCCATGGACTAGGGATAGGGACTTTATTTTATCAGAGAAACTACGCCAAGCAAGTGGTTAAGCACTACCAAAACAGGACTGCTAAACTGCTAGACTGCGGGTTACTCGCCACTCGTTACTCGCCTGGACCACAGCACAGAACACAGAACGACAGCGACAGCGACGACTGGAACTCGAGAATCAAAATACCGGTGACCGGGAGCGGAGACCTGAGTGTTCTACAGGACTCCTGCTGCTGCCCTGTGCTTAATGAGAAATGAGACAGGCTGCAGCACTTGCTGACTGCTCAGTCATCAGTCCCTTATTAAAGTCTCTCAGTCACTGACGATTACCAAAGCAAAGAAGCATGCGCCAAGCTGAAGTCTCAAGTCGCAAGTGAACTTACCTGTACAGACCAAGGCCAAGACGTCGAAGAAACGAAAGGTATCAGAAACCCGAAGAAGGGACAAACAAGGCAAGGGACGAACTAACTCCGTCCGTCCTGCTACGCAGCGTCACCTAAACTAATCCTAATCGAATGATCCACCACCACCTCTTATGCTGTGCCTGTTGTTTCAGTGCGACGCAAATGGCACGGACCGAGTTCCACATGCGCAGCATCCACACTCACCACTCACTCACCTCACCGCACCGCACGCACCACCGCACGCGCACGCACCAACAACACCGCTGCTTTTTTTTTGCTTGCCTCTATGAGGGGAGTTCAGACCCATAATTAATGAAAAAAATTAATATCAAACTTAGGAATAAAAAAATAAATGTTAGGTTTTTTTTTGTAGAAAAAAAATTAATATGCAATATCAGTATA
>VNWX01000403.1:0-22814 GCA_009869905.1 Ceratophysella communis | reverse complement strand
CTGCCGTGGACGCAGACTCTGGCCGAAAATCCAGTCTTTCAGCACGAAATAACGAAATTCCGACTATAAGAATGGCACACGAGCCGTTTTAATGGAACCGGAATCCTTCAACTTCAGGCTTTAAAATCACATAATTTCTCATTTTATGTACAATTCCTACCGTGCTATGCGTCATTGTAATTCAAAAACGATGGGTCAGTCCAAGCCAACAGGATTACAGTGTCATCTCATGATATTCCATTTTCAGACTATTCCTATATTGCTTGACTAGACTAGACTTTTGAGCGTGAAATTCTGCAAAAAAGGGCAAATCAGAAGTTTGGCTTGAAAAAAATATTAGCTTCCCGGTGACCATTAACTAACATTACATATTTTGATAGACTTCGGTAAAGCAAGGGTAATCATCATTTACAAATTCATGAAAAAGTACAAAGTTAGGACGGCTATTCTAGTGTCGAATTCAACACAAAATCTCCTGCTAATTGGAATTATTTACATAAACATATTCTTGTGACTTGTCATCTTCCACCTACACAATGAGCTCAAAAGCCTTTTAGTTATGAGAACTGAATCAACATCCAACACATTCAAAGCAATTTAATTGGCACCTCCGAAAAAACTTCGAACCATGAAATTGTCAAGCTGTTCAGCGTATTGATGCCATTCCTCTGGAAATAAGTTTGTGCCATCATCGCTGCTGTTGAGCTTGCACCCGAGAACCAAGCTACTTCATGCATAAGAAGTTTATCTCTCAAAACAAAATTAATTTAAATTATCAACTTGAGCGAGACAGCAGCCGACGAGCGAGCTACTGCTGCTCCCCACTTCAGGTGAGCTGAGCAAAGGGCTCTCAAGATTTCTGCAAACTTGTGCACATTTTTTTATACTTTGCTATTCTCCCCTCTTTGACCTTTCTCGTCGAATTTTGTATTGTTTCTTCTTTGAGTGGAACTCTTGAGTGAGAGAGTCATTGCTGCCTTTCCTGACTAGACTTGAGTGAGTCTTCCAGGAATTTAGGCTCGACGGAGAAAAAAAAATGTAATAGGCAAAATCTGGAGCGACCATGTCAAGAAGACTCTCCAGTACATTCTTTGAGAATGGAATGTGCCATAAATTGGAATTTTTCCTCATAACTAAAACTACGAGCACGAATAGCTCTGTTTGGTTAAGAATCTTAATTTATTTCTGACTGCTAATCAGCTCCTTCTCTGCATAGAGTTAGGATTCCAATTCCAAGGCTAGGCTAACAAACTCCTGCAGTTCATCTCAATTAGAATTTAGAATACTCCTTGCTTCACTCAACTCGTGTCTCCAATTTTTAATACTTAATTGCATGTCTCCAGAAACAGAACGAAGCTTGACAAAAAATAATTGCATACTGTTTTTCATATTATATGGAATAGCCTGCAGCCGGTTAGTCAACTAGGATTCTCGGATTCATTGCACAGAAAGTGGGACCGGGCTTCATCGTGGATGCACTGTGGGGATATAATTTAAGAGGCCTATGTTGAGCTGGGGCTCTTCGAGTGCGGGCTTGGTGTAGTGCGACAAATCCTATGGAAAGCGGCATTCAAGCAGGAATTTCGATGCTACGACAATCCTGCAGCTAAGTAAAAGCTACATGCATCCCAGTACTAAATTTGCCTAGATAGAATTCTCGGATACCGAAATCTCAGATGCCACCTTGTCGAAAAATCCGAGCTTGCTTGAATAGCATTTTGAGTACAATAGGAGCCAGGTTATCCGGGCCTTCCATTCTAAAATACAAAATACACGCATGAGGAGAAATGCTTCCTAGAATAATATTATCACTGTTATTCAGAACTCACTCCTTCCGAAAATATGCACTATACCCTACACACACACACACACTAGGCTGAAACAAATGATACATGATTAAACAAAACAAAACATTTTTTTATCTACAGAAAATCCTATATTGCTCCAGTTTTGGAGCTAGACTCAAGGCTCAGTCATACCTTTAAACAGGGCTTTTGCAGCATATCTGTAAAAGCTTTCAGTTATGCAAACACATTAGAATTCTTCCACCTCAATTACACATAGGCATTTTGGAAATTTCACACAATCTGCGTGTGCTGAAACGTCGAACAGAGGAACATCAAATTATTCCTTATATCATGCAGGCGAGTAAAAAAGCATGTGGCAATGCAGCTGAAAAATATAAGCATTCTGGGAGAGATGATTTCCCGGTCGAAATATTTCGCTCATCCAGTCATTAATCATATTTCACAGTCTTGAGCACGGAAGAGAGGCCCTGTACAGAAGAAAGTAGACCTACTTAAGAACTCGGGTAGTGGAGATATTACCACAGCCCCGCGCATAGTAGTGGTTCCCTAATCCCTGGCCATAATGGGTTCTAAGCCTTTAGGGCATCGGTCTTAAGGCTGCATTGCTGAAATCATGTTAAAAAATATTGGTATGAGTAGATTACACATAGCCAATTATATTAGCGTTTGGGGATGAGCAAGGAGCTGGTAGACATTTGATCGGTCATGTCCATGCTTCATTTGACCAAGGATGCCAAAATATATGCTATATAATGCTTCGATAGGAGTTGGCCCCTGGGAAAAGCAATATCAAGCCAAAGGACCTTTTCGCTGCCTAAGAGTCCTAAAATAGCATCTAAACAGTACCTATTTCCATCCACTTTTCACTCGGCTGATCCTTTTCATCCCATCAGTAATATTTCTCATAAGGCAAGTATTAAAGTCCGGAGCTTAAAGCTGCCAAACCTAATTTCTTTTGTTCGCCTCATACAACAGAGGAACATTAGTTTCGCGGATGTCTGAGCCATAATTGTGTACGGATACTCATCTACGAATAAGCGCCTCTGGGACAAGGGTTGAAAATTAATTAAGCTGTTGCTTTACATAAAACCCGATCTCTGGCTAGAACTCAGCTAAGAGTAGGTAAGGGTGACTCGGACTCGCTAGATCGGCTAAAAATATATTGATTTCGGTTTTCAGGATACATTAGAGGATTCCAAGCGGAATTTGAGACGTAGATATCCTCTGGTGTTGTTAATTGACTCAAATCCTAACCAGTATGCTCTGAATTTCACGTAAAACTAGAGTTTGTAGAACTCTCGGCCTTGCACCAGAGTGACGCCCGCGCTGTATGTATTGTTCGGGTAAATTCAAAAGACTGCCTTAAGCATAATTCACACCTTTAGCTACTAATCAATTTAAACAATTAGAATTAGAGTTCGTTCAGCTTAACGAAGCCAGCCCAGCCTCGAAACAAGATTCAAAGCTTAATTGCGAACCAAATTCGTTGAAATTTTGACTAAGGCTTGGAAGCCTGTGAACTCTGCAAAAACCAAGTCGTCGAAGAGGTCGGTGACGCGTAACAAGCTGAGAAGTGAACTTTAGCCTTCCCCCAAGATCGTGGGCTCCGCAGAAGTGAGTGAGGCGCAAGATGAGAAGATTATATTAATATTAGACGGACGAAATGAGAAAGTAATTGAGAGATGGCCCAAGACGTGAATAACCTCGACTATGGATGGATGAGCATGGCCAGACCTACCGACCGAGCATCTCAATTTCAACAAAACTAACTCCAGCAGCCCATTCCGTTTCAAACCGAATTAATGGGTTCTCTAGTGCGACGCAGAATATCACTTTTTAAAGTATATTTTGCTGGAGATCCAGAGCCGACTCTCGAATTCTCGTTTCGTCGAGCGGAAAAAATAAATACTACTTTTAGGAAGACGTCATCAGCAGCCCAGTCTCGTAAATCTAATTTGTACCTAATTAACGTTTTGCTTTTCCTCCAGTTCCAGTCCTCCGCTCCTGCTCTAAACCTCATAGCCTTCATCTCTTCTGATGAGATGAGGTTATGGATTTGCATAGGTATGTATGTATTGTAAATTCACTATGCTGGAAATGGAAAGAGAGTTTGACTGATCTAATAGCCTGGTGCTTACTAGAGGGGACTGATTTGTTGATGAGTCAAAAGCTGAAATGAGCAACGCGAATTCCTGAGCAGCATTTACCGCTAGACTGAATAGCTTAAGTTAGGAATACGCCGTGCAGTCAGCATTGTCGCCTCTCAACACAATGATCCTGCAGCTAATCTGTCGGCGTAATGCCCGGAGAAATATCTGACAACTGAATTGTATTTTTTGCAAAATAGCTGATTTCTTGATACGACGTTATTGCAAGTGTCATTTTTAGATTCCCACTCCTATGCTGGTTAATTCTTCTCAAAACTTATAATACCAGAAAATTTCAAAACATAAGTTTAATAGAGATCAAGATTTCGCTATATTGTATGAGACTTAACAGAAGAGATCTCCTGGGACCATGCAAATGGGTTTGAAAGGTAAACATGGCTGGAGATGTGCAACAAATCGCGGTCAAGAAAAGGGATTTGCATATAGAAGATTATCATCAGCACCAGTTTTATAATCACTAAAGGCAATAAATTTAAATACTATAAGAATCAATAGTCTATTAAACTACACTGGAAGCTGAAAGTAAAATGAGGATGAGCTTATATGCAGCAAGCAGAAGGGTGAATGAAAATAAGGTACTCACGAGTCCTGAGTTTTGTCCACAGCGGCGGCGGCATGGCTGGCTGCCGCCTGACGACCTCGCTCCTTGTGCACCATCCCCATGAGCTTGACCCAAGGGTTGTTGGGTCCGCCGTGACTTCCCATCCCTCCGCTCTGCCACATGCTGAAGAGGTTGCCGAGGAGAAAGTCCGTTCACTGTGCTCCACCTCACACTTTCACTGCCGTCGTCACTGCACTACTGGCCCGCTGAGTTGACAGGCTGTCAGGAAGACGAACTTCGCTCTCATGGGGACGCTGAGCCTGGAAAAATGACTCTCTAATACCCGCCTGGTCCCACAACTCACTCCGCCTCACTTGTCTTGAGCTTGGGCTCACTCGGACATCTCCAACTATCTTACTTTCTACTCAAAAAGATGACAAGGAGAAAGCAGAAAAAGTTAAAAAATTGAAACACACGTTATGTCTGGCAGGTTCTCAGAAATGGAAATTCAACTCTGCAAGATGTCCGACTGAAGCGCATTTGATGAGCTAGGATCAGAGTTCAGCAATAGTGGAGTTCCAGGTTTTCTTGGGCTTGGTCCAGTTTTCATTCTCCAGGCCCTGCAAATACAGAGCATAGGGATGTACTGCATAGACACTTGATTTATTCAGTTGCATAAGGGTTCAGCTCAGACACTTGTGTCTTGTTACCAGGAGCTCAGTCTTTTGGGATCATCACCACAACACACAACACCAAACTATGCTACTGTCAGTCTTAAGCAGATCATCAATCTTCCTGGAGCTTATCCTAATAATATATACTGAATGCTTCGTTTTGAGATTCGCTTGGTTACTGCTACTAGTATGTTGGTTAAATTGTTGAGGCATCATAATTATCTACATCAAAGGCTCTGTCTACCGTTCTAATAATAACCCAGAAATCAGTACATATTATATTTTCCGAAAATCCTCAAAAATTTGACAGTTTAAGTATAGTAAATTACATTTGGTTACATACTAATCCTTGCACATATTTAACGAAAACTCGGTTCGCCAAAACGAAAAAAATAAATTTATTTATCAAGAACGAAAATAACGCTTATGCAACCACCAGCCTTAAACAAAATGGAGTTAGGAGGTGCAAAGGGTAATTCATTGGTTATCACCAGGTTTCTACAGCCTGTATTTGTCTGTGTGGCAAACTTGTTGAGCTAATACTGATCAAATTTTCAATTTAAAATCATTTAACAGCTCATATTCCAGTTTCAAAGGATTCGCATAAACCTAAATCCGTTTCTGATTCTAGGAAGAAATGTGAATTGCTTTCTTTAAATAGACCAAGATTTGATTCTGTGTAGATCTCATGATTTCGCAGTTCACAGACTATTACAAAATTTTACTGAATTGAACATTTCTGAGAACACAAAAGTTTCTGTGAAGATTTCATATTGATCGACATGTCAAGCTGAGCCTCTGAGCTGTTGTTTACTTATCTCTTTTGAGCTCAACTCAAATCCCATTTATTGTGAATACAGTTCATGCGGATGTAAAGAAGGATTCTAGATTACGTCTCTCAGCAAAGTTACATACAAGCTACTACTCGCTGCCTGGTCGGCTTTTGGATTTGACTGCATTTTAATTTGGTGAACGAGGTTCACAGAGAGTGTAAAACTAAAGTTGTGTGTGTGTGCCATTACTCCAAGCTGAAGCGAGATAGAGAGGCCGATGGAGAGAGAGAAAGTTTTGGATTAGTTATTCTAATCTAGGTCATGCATACCTCCATGTGGACTCCCCATAAATGCTCATCTAAAATCCTATTCACGTCTCTTCCACTAGTATTCAGAATGGATTTTACAATTTAGCCGCTTGCTCCGCCCTGAGTCTCGTCTGCCCTTTAGAATTTAGAATCCGAAGTTTCAGAGCCTGATGCTGGTGTAGGAGCTCTTTTGGGATAAGGAAAAACCCCGAGTGGGAACAACAAAACAATTAAACTTCCTCATTCCTCCACTCAAAACTCCAACGTGAGGTGAGCTAATTAGTGAGGAAAAATGCAATTCTATTCCTAGCTTTCAGGCATTAAACCTAGGGTATGTTACTAACATAATGCCTAACATAATGTTAGGCATGACCGGCTTGAATTTCCAATTAATAGGAAAATTTAAGCCTCAGAGCCCCAGGGCTCATAGCTGGCCACTCGATCAGTTGCATCCATTACTATTTTGTCAAATGAATATATTTAGTAGGGCTGATAAGCGTTTTGAAAATAGACGTCTCGAAGGAACTTTGGTTTTAAATTTTGGGCTTGCAACACGCTAATATGTAATAACACTCGAATTCACGAACTATTGACTTCAAAATTATAATTATATTACAAACCAATTAGTTGGTTTAATTAAATATGACCTAAATCCATGTGGTAGCCGAGTGAATGCCAAATGTTCTTGGCAAAACAAAAAAATCAAAAACTCGGTATTGACGCAGGCTCAAAGTTTGAAGAGAGGTCATAAATTAGAAGGCGTTTTCCAGAGCTTAGACGGGTATTGAATTACGAGTAAATTAACGGGCTGGAGATGAAATCCGAGTTTTGAGTGAAAAAGAGGCTCATTAGAAGTTCCTGTGTTGCTCTTCAGTCGTGGTTAGCGAGGGTTGGGTTCCGGTCCGGCCTCAAAAGGGTTGTAAATGAGTTGAGCGTGAACTTGTCAGTCTTCTGACACACGTTTCCATCGCTATCAAGATCCCCCGTTGCTCCTTTCTTCCATGCAGTTAGCAGTATAGCAGACTCCTCCAGTGAAACCAGAGGAAAAATGAAGCACGGGCAGTTCGCAGCTCAAGCTTTCACCTTGTGGTTAGTGGCAAGGTAGTTGGCAGTGTCAGGCGGCGATTTACTCATGTCATTATATAATTTCACGATTATATTTGTTAGAATTTGGAGTGAAATCGCCAAAGGACAGTGCATCTATGCTATCGCACCTGTCAGTTATATAAGCATTTTCAAAAATTGAGGAACGATCATGGGAGTTCGGAAAAGCAACCATACGAATGACAGGAAATGTGTCTCCAGTTAACATCAGATGCCCTAACTAAGAATTCATACGAATAACAGAAAATGTGAGTCCAGTTAACATCAGATGCCCTAACTAAGCATTCATACGAATGACAGGAAATGTGTCTCCAGGCAACATCAGATGCCCTAACTAAATGTCGTTAACTTTGCATTAGGATTCTAGATTTTTTTAAAGCATATTTCCTTTTCTTACAGAATCACTCTATTTTTGTACGTTTGCGTAATACTCCTAATTCTTTACTCGATCTCTGTAAGTCAGTTTCACTGAGATGAAGGCAGACGGGCTTCTCGCCCCACCATACCACTGCCGACCCTGGGCAACAGACATCCGCGTCCTGTCCACTAGGAATCGGATCTTGCCCGACCCTGCTGATCTCATGATTCTAGCCCTGTTGGCTGTTAAAAAGGCATTAGAAAATTGAAGCTGCAAAAATGTAGGAAACATTTGATTATAGTATTCCGAGCTAAACGAAATGCATTCTTTTGTATACGACGTGAGTTTGGCGCCGTCGTGAAAATGTTAACAACGATCAAGGGATACATACATTTAAGATGGCAAGTTGGGATAGGCTAAAAACTCGAGATTACAAGGCCCCAAAGCTAATTCGGCAAAAATGAAATTGACCTCGGCCAGATGTGTTGGGTTCCGTTCCATTGCATCACAGGCTATGCAGACTTAACCCTTGCGAGGTCGGAGAAAGCCTGCAAGAAGCTACTGGAAAAATAGGAGCGTCTTTGCCTAATTCTTCTCATCATGAATTTTCCATGCGACTCTTTATCCTTTATCCCAATTGTCTTGCTAGCTCTCGACTTAAGATTCTTTTTTCCTCTTTTCTCCTCCTTCCTTTCCCTTTTCAAATTAAATTCCACTTTTAGCCCCTTCGCTTCGCATTGTGTATTGGAAGGGACTTGTCTCCTGAGACCTGCCAAGCAGCAGCAGCAGCAGAAAAACCAAAACATTTCCATCTTACTTTCTCTCCTCAATACAGCACCCGATCCCAGTGAACCATCCTCCTCGAAAACAACAATCCGAAATACAACTACGTCAGAACACGCCAGACTCTGCGTGGACAGAATGGGCAACGTGCTAATGGGCTACTACTACTACTACTACGGTCTGCAGTTCCAGCTCATTGTCAGGTCTTGACTTCTGTAATTGATTGGCTAAAGAGAAAGGCATTGTATTGTGTGAAGAGGAGAGGAAATGGACGGGTTCTTGGAAATCCCTTCAGAAAGCGATTTAGAAACTCAATGCCCAAAAATGACGTATTCGTTTTTTACACAGAAAAGCAGTGTTCGTCTCAGATCGATTCCAATATCCAGGTATTTAATGCAGTACTAATAAGCAGATATTCGATCGATTTACTCAGAGTTTCGAAGACTGCATCAATTATATTTAATGTAATGATATATACTGTTTTGGCAACTAGGAATAACCTTTGTCCGGCTACTTATTGACGATTTGTGCAGTTGAAATGAATCCCGAGCGACACTTTCAGAGTTGAGGCTTAGCTCATTCAGTCCAGAAGATTATATAAACAGCGCTAAGAAAGTACGTCTACAAAGAGGGACTGGTATTGCGCCACTGAATTAAGCGGCGGTGTCCTGGTCAGTCTGAAATGGTAATTGAGGCTATTGGAGTAAACGGGTTACCTAGATACGAAGGTAAGTAGAAAATATAGAGGCTCAGTAGGCATTAAATTCATGAGCGAATAGGGAAGCGTAGAAAGTAGCAATCTTGAGATATCTTGGCTCATGTGCAGGGCGGAAGTGCATGCAATTTTCACTATTTCGCAGTTGGTAATCCCAGTTTAAGGAAAAGCGTCGGGTTGGCGTCCAGAGGGACTGTTTGTAAAAGGCGCGACGAATTACTGAATTGCTAACCGAAAATTCTGAAATGCCTAAATTCAGATACTTACGCACAATGATTGCAGGTCACCCTGTACATTCAAGAAAGTTGTTTGAGAAGGGTAAGCATGAAAGCACACTAGCTTCAGAGTTGTCTAATCATAGGATCCATATCCGAGAAAAACAGACTACCTAAGATCGGCACGCTGAGACTAACTTTATTCTGCCAGTTTCTTGAAATGTCAGGTGAGCCAAACACGAGGCAAGATAGTAAACAAACCAGCGTATAATGGCACAGCAATACTCGGGTATACGTGTAGAATATTTTTTTTTGAATTGTATCTTTGAGTCTAGGACGCTTACACTGAGCTGTCTGTATTCTTGGTCAGTTGACCCTGGGTCACTAGCGACTAGCGTTGTGGACAGCACATAACGCGTAGCTAGTTTAGGCCCTCGATTGATACTGATTCAACGCTAAATCCGGAGCGCAAATATTGCATTCGACATCTAGATTAATTTTAACGAATTGCTGCAAATATTTCTGACATTAGCACTTATGCAAATCAGGAATCCTGGCGCAAAAGTGCTCGGACAATAGCTTAGCTGAATTCACTCGTCTCACGAAGCTACGTTGAATGATAGCTTGAATTCGCCAAGCCTCATCGACCTATGCAGGATCCACGGAGAACCTTCGGAGCCTGGGTACTTCTAGCCTTGGTCATAATATCAGGCGTATGTTCTCGGGAAGTGGACTTGGATAGAAGAGCTCTATGTGCCGTTTCATATTTCTTCATAGCTGTGCTGTAGTTGCAGTTAGGCTAAAGTGGAAACTGTGAGAAGTGGAGCTTGTGCTCTGCAGCCTCAGCTCTTTCGGCATTCTGCATGTCGGAGTCAGATCACAAATATTTATCATTTCCTTCTCACAAAGCTCGTGGAAGCCCATTAGGCCTATTGCTCTACACCACCACGGAGAAAGTACTGAGAGTAGTCGACTCTCTAGAAAAAAGAAACAAAGCGACTCGACGTTCTCAATGATATAAAAGTTTTAGGTGCGTGCTAAACTTCAAATTACTCTCTGGCCCCTCCTGTCTTCTCTCTAAATGAAATCCAATTTAAAAGCCTTAAAACAAGCCCCCAAACTCTTGTCATTAAACTTTTGCTCGGCTTAAAGACGAGGCGACGCTCCTTGAGAGCCGACTTTCTAAAATTAGTAAGCAAACATAAACTGACAAGTTTTTAGAGAGAGAGATGGCCCCGGATTCTATGTCAATTTATTTCGAGAAATATGCAGACCTAATGTTGATCACCAGTAATGCATTTTACGTTACGCTTGAGGGACCATAAGCAAAAACAAAGATTTCTTTTAAATTCAGGAAATAGGTAAATGGAAAATTAATATTTTGAATGCCTTTAGATTTTGATTTCGAGAAATTGACCCTAGTTTCTCTTTTATTTTTAAAGCTTCTGAATTTCGAGCAGAGAAAAATAATTATAGCGAATTCTGGAGTGTACTGAGAGAAGAGCAAAGACGTACGGTAGTGCTTTGTTAGAAGAGAGCTTTTTGAACATGGAGAGATCTCGTTCTCGTAATGCACTTGAGTTCAGAGTGAAAGTAACTTTCTCCTCTGGCTGCATTCCATCCCTCTGCTCCTCTATTATGGATCTGGAAGACGCTAAGTCCTCACTTTCACTGAAAATGTCCAAAGCTCACCTGGTTCCTCACAAGACAGCCAGCATGGAAGACAGCACTTGCTCCTTCCCGAACAGACTCTCTGCTATCTTTAGGAAAAGTTGGAGCCAAGTGTTTTGAACACAGCCAGCCCCAGACCATCCACTCCAGTCAAGACCCACTCCCGTCAAGTCCAGAGCGTGTGAGCTGAGAAAAGTATTGCCCAGAGCTAGACTACGACTTTCTCTCTCGTGATGCACCCTAAAACGAAACAAAGTTTCCTGGCTCCGCCAGACTGCCTGGCGACGAAGAAGAAAAAAAAACAGTTCTTGGTCTTATGCATCTCTGTCTTTCAGGTTTAGACAGCATTATGAGGAGTAGGGCTGCTACCGGTTGCATCCTTCTGATCTATTCGTTCAAGATCATGTGGGAATATCGTGAGTAGGCATTAATAATTTTAGTGCAAAGTTAGGTGTTAGCAATTTGGCTTGGGCTTGTAATTGTAACCTGCCTCGTTCGAAATAAATTATAAAACTTTTAGAAATGTATCCCATGGTGCTTTTTTTCACAGATTAATTATAGATCAAACATGTCTACTAATAATCGATACAAAAATTATGCAAATCGTTTCGGGCCAATCTGTGCAAATCAATATATTTATAAAGTATATTGTCAGGTTGACGTGTTGTGTGCATTTCAAACGTTTCCAATCTACCTAGTTTTCTAACACACGGAAAGATGCATTTCAGCTTGGAAATTCCGATACCAGCAAATTGATCAAGGCTGAATTGAGGAGGGACAAAGAAAGTGGTAAAAAGTCAGAAAGTAAGGCGTCCTGGTCTAGCCTATTTGGAATATGATGAGGGAAGGGATCCTGGGCTGGCTCTAGCCTCACGTCTCTTGAGTAACAGATTGAAGCCCTTATTTTCCCTTATGCATGCTTGAGTGAGCCAAGTCAAGCCTTTCATATTTTCATCAGTTCGCCTTGCCAGAGAAAACCCTTTTTTCTTCTCTACTATCAGTCAACATCCTCAAGACCAATAAATAAATAAGGAAATCAATTTTTAATTTTGACGAGACATAGACAGCTTCATCGCATGATGCACCTTGTTATTCGAACTGTGCTACGCACTGAATGATTCCTCATTACCGGCATAAACTGGAGCTTTTTCAGTGGAATGGGGTTGGGAAGGATTGATTCGTAGTGTTCTGGGTCACATGAGTTCTTGGCTTTTGTTTATACAGAGTTTTAGCAACATAATTAACGCTGGAGTGTTACTTAGCATTTTCCAAACTGACTTCAGGATTAATCAAATATCAATTGTTTCTAGAATGCGAAGAAACTATCGCAGAGAAAATCCCTGCCCGTTTTGGTAGTTGCCTATATCCCAGAAGATATTAAAAATGCGTCTTTTTGATTTAATATCTTGCGCTAAGAATTTTGTGCAGTGATGAGAATGGCATCTGCTGCATTCACCTCTGCCTGTTTTGGTAGTTGCCTATATCCCAGAAGATATTAAAAATGCGTCTTTTTGATTTAATATCTTGCGCTAAGAATTTTGTGCAGTGATGAGAATGGCATCTGCTGCATTCACCCTGCCAGCTATGAGTAGATCCAGTTGACGGCTTCATTTCAATAATGCAATCTTTGGCAAGTGCTGACAAAAACGAGAATTATCATGAGATAATTGGGCTGTTCCAACACCCAAGTTTTCGTGGCCGTATCAACACAGTCTCATCTCCTTGGCACTGATGAAAACACGTGGCTGAAATCCCGTTCCGTAAGCCTTTAATAACTACCTCCCCATCTTCTTGAGGCTCAAGATTTACATTACTCTGCATCCCATTTGTCAGAGCGGAAGTAGCAACTCGACTAGTTTGCGTCAGACGCATTCTTCGAGAGAAGTGATTTCAATAATTTAGTATCATTTTATATACAGTGAGTTCTCTGCTGGCTTTTGGATGGAGGTTTTATAGCTTTGCTTGTACACTTGTTTCAACAAGTAGAAGACTAGAGCCCTGAGACTTGACTTTAAAACAATTTCCTGGACCGTTAGCATTAGGCTGAACAACCTCATCGAGCCAGACAAACTCACTTACCGTCGACTCTTCTCCTACTGCTCCAGAACGGGAAATTGGAATCCAAGTGTACGGCATTTATGCCGTGTCCTAGTCGAGTCGAGGTTCTATTTTTTGAAACACTATTCGGATCACACACTATAAACTATTATTAAAAGTTGTCTCATCCCACTAATCTTAGTACACTACCAGCAGCCCCTCCTTCACAGACACAAGAACATCGTGGCAGACTCAACTTGTTCACGAATAAATCAGTCCATGTCACAACAACCATATTAATAACTTGTAGGAATTACTATCCTTGGCGTACCAGCGTCTCGTGACCCGAACCCGACCACAGATTCTTGTTTTACCGAGTTCACAGAAAAGGAATCATGTACTACAAACCAGTACACCGGCTTCCGGTAATATGGCTGGTACTGTAATTCTATTGTGGCGTAATATATTGAAACTGGTGGCTGAGTACTTAGACTAATGTTGTCAGTCCGAATAAGCACTAGACCAAGTAGCGGTTTTGTATTCGGTCAATTGATTGAACTCCGTGTCTCGTTGGAAGAAAACTTTGGGGAAGCACAAAACCAGGACTTATTTTTCCAGTCCAGTATTGACAAATTTTCAGCTATGTTTGTTCGAAATCTTTGCTATGGATTGAAATGGACCGTAGTCGTGGTTATTTCGACTGGAGGACGTGAAGCGGAGCGAGAGAGCTGCCGTCGCTCCTCTTCTGACTCGACCCAGAGTCAAATTGAAACTACAGAACGGTAGTTGAGAAGTAGTGGAGTGTGGAAAGCGGAGAAACCCGCTCGTCCTCTCGATTCACGGGCATTTCGGGGTTTTTTTTCGGAGTGAGAGCAGCAGGTTTTTTATCTACTTGAAGCGGTGAGCCTTTCTGCTCCGTCTTCATTTTTGTCACTCACTCAGACCCAATCCGATCTTCTCGTCGTCCTCTTCCCTGCCCCACCAAGCGTTCCTGTTTTGGTACTAATGCTATCAAATAGAGAAATAATAATGCACTTACTTAAGGGAAAGACGCCGAGTCGATCAAGAAGTTCGGCTTCAGCTTCCTTTTCGGATTTTGAGCTACTCGAAGACGTGTCCGACTAATGGACATATGTCGACTCTGGCTACCTGTGATGGACCATTGGGAAAATATGAAAGAACTTGGTGCCAATGTCAGCCATCTGCCATATGTCATATTTGAGAACGACAAAGTGAAAGTACGCCGCGTTAGCTTTGTGGCTTGTTTTACATGCGCATCAGTTTTGTTTTTCCACATCCCTTCGCAACAGTTAAGAAAACCTGAAGCATCGTTATCATTTATTAAAATAACCAGAAATCTGCTTTGGCACTCTGCGTTAAGCAAACAGTTAAAATTACAGCACGGTCGCCGTACCTTTCTCCGTTCATTTAATGTTTAGTCAAAAATTAAATGGATTCTACATTAGTATTAGACGTCAGATATGAGAATAGTAAGTAGCTTGGGCTCGATTTTGTTATCGTAGGTTGAAATCTGAAGAACTTTGGACTAGATTATTTCCTCCATCCCATCATCATCAGAATTCTCAATCATACAGAAAAAACTCATTATAAACGAACATGCTTTCTCTTTCCATGAGTGTCTAGAAGTATATGGCTTCTAGGTACATCCCGAAATTTGATTTAAGTTTCAGATCGAAAGTCTTGACGGAAAAAAATCGTGAAAATAATCAAACCCATATTTTCCTTTCTGGCAGTATAATGCTCCATTTTTTTCGTACTTCTTTGGTCGAACGACTACTGTTCATCCCGTGCTAACTCCCAAAGAATCGGTACTGTGCAGACGGGTTTCTCGCTAGGGTTGGGTCAAGTCTTGACACTCTTTAGGCTCTAGTAACTCTCGTACATGCTTAACGAGAATCTATGTCTTGAAAAGGAATACGGTTGATTTGGACTGACAGCGGTGCTTTAAATGATAAATATATCCACTTCTTCCAAGGATAAATCACACTTTACACTTGATAGAGATACACGACAAGAGACCTCATTTGTTCCTGCTCTCCTGCAGTTCATTTCTACCTAGCTCTTATCGCCGTAACGTAACAAACAATGTACAATTAAAATTGCAGGAGAAATCCAAGTTCTGCCTGCCCACACAGCGCTAGTGTGGCTAACTGCACATGTCTTTAAAGCTATTTAAGCCCAGGAAAATATTGCATGCCATTAATATTTTTTACAATAAAATTTATTTCTAAATCGCAATGCAGTATATCGAGCGTTATATGCAAATATTGTCTTCAACAGAACCCGAAAAGAATCTCAAGATGTTTTATAATGCTGGTATTCCAAGCAGAGAGAAACTTGGGATTTAATACCTATTCATTTTTAATTATTATGGTTTTTGGAGAGATTCAGCAGTTATTCATCCTCTTCCAGCAAACAAAGGCGTTTCTCTGGAGCGAAGCTAGGCCACGTAAATTCCTAACCGCTTTGATTAAAAGTTTTTTTTTCTCCGTCTTCTAAGCTCGGCTTCCATTTTTCAGGGAATATGAGAGAGAAAGCCGTGTGAAAGTCTATAATACAGATGCGTCTCCTTCACTCCAGCAGCAGCATCCTTTTCAATTATTCCGATGAACAATGAAATTCACCCAGGAAGCAGAGACTTTGACTCACGCTCCTTTGCACTCCTTATCGTCTCAGCATCCGGCACAATAGGAACTAACTTTACTCAGCATTGCAAAAATAAAAGAGAAGAAAATTAAAACTAAGAATAGAGACAGGAGAAAGCGAACTCTAAAGACCTATTACTACTGTCAGCTTGGAATGAAAGAGGTGGATTTAAGATTTAGATTTGGAGTATATAAATACGTATATAAATAATTCTGGAAAACTTTTAGAAATATAGATGCAATTTACTCTTTATACCTGCCAGACCTATACGTTAGAATAAAAATATCTGAAGAGAACTGAGTAAAGTGCGTATATATTGATGTGAAATACAATGAGCATTTTAACAAATCATGTATGCATCTCAAACTAAGCATCAAAATAGTTACAAATATGCAAAATATACTAATTTTCTATCAGTATTCCAGCTCATTTCTAATTGTAGCTATCCAAAATTTGAATCTAAACACATACCAAGATACGGAAAATTATTCAAAAGCTGTTATCTTGTCAAAAACCCCTGAATTTCTTATTAATTGGTGTTGGAAGGAGCTGGAGCACCCGACTCTGTCACTTTTTCCAAAGAATTTTCTTCCCAGATTTGAAATAAAATTCCGCTAAAGGGTAAAAAAGCCCCATCCGCAGGTATAAAGAAACCCAAGGTGTAAAGTGTAAACTACAGATAATTACAAGTATTTCATGGTAATATTTCTTGAATTATTCCAAAGTCTAACGGCACACTAATGTATAATTATAGCCTAGATTAAAATGGAATGTTTCGCAAGAATTCCTGGAGTGAACCATGAAGGAAGAAAAAGTCTAGACTAGAAGAAAGGAGCTCTTATGTACCTGTGACTGGAATTGAATTGAATTCTTGGTATTTCTCCTTGCAAATCAAAGAAAGTAGTACCTGGAATTGTAGACAAGGAGAGGAAATACGAAACAAGAGCCCAACAACTCTTGTAATACGAATAGTTTCAATGCACGAAAGGCCAAGGAGCTTTGCTACTATGTATTAGATTCAACTTGGAAAATAGTTTCTTAATGTTACTCCAAGTGAAGAGCCTGCTTTCTCATTTTGTGCTTAGGACTTTCTCCATTTATGTCTGCTGGAGACGGAGGACGGAGACTATACGAGAAAGTGAACCAAGGATTGCAGAGCAACAAAATGCGTTCTTGGGTAATAGCGTCTCCCGAAACTGGCTATCCTTAGTTTCATTCAGTAGCCCATGTGTGTCACTCACGGATCTTTTAAATCTGATCTAAACTAACAGAAATCGACTTATGAGGGTTTGTCATTAGTCGGCGAAACTTAGAAAAAAATAGAACCTTACCTCGCCAGCTCACATCCCATCAGTAATCTGGTATAAATTACTAAGACTCTTATTTAAAAAAAATATTAGACTGTCTCTACAACCGCTCGTTGATTTGTGTGGGCTTTGATGAATTTTCGCCTCATTTTTAGACATACAATAAAATGCAGGTCTAGTGCTCACAAGCAAAAAGAAATGAAAGTTCTTACTCTAGGTATAATAACAGACAAAACTCTAGGAATTATGAAAGTCAATTTACGTAGAGGGAAGCTTCGTAGAATTTCAACTATAATTCAGCTCCAGCTAAAACTTAGTAGAAACATTATATTCGATTTTAGCTGTCAAGTACAGCCTTTGTTGTCGTGAAATGAAACGCTTCTCCCTTCAATTCCCTTCACTTCCTGTGCAGAACAGGGCTCAGCCCGTCACTCAGTGCTCGGGGATCAGAGCAGGGTATTTAAACTCTATTGTTCCAGAGAAAAAGAGAACCATCATGGACCCAGTCGAGAGCATTTACTCTCCTAGCCTTTGAATGGAATGCAATTTCGTTTTATAGTGGTAGTCCATGTCTATGTTTTAATAAATGTTATCTCTCGGCCTCCACTCGCGATACAGTACACAACTTGACTGTCGGGACTCATTCTTGTGCAAAAATTGATGACTTCATGGGTCCCCGCAAAGGTTTCAATGTTGAATAAATGTTTCTTCCGTTGACCCTAGGTTAAAACTCCATTGTAAATTAGCTAATCCCGGCGATTGGGAAAATCGCAGCTACAAGTAAATCATGGCTACAAATCGCTAACACCTGAATTCCGCTGTGGGTTCAATAAAACTTGAATTTACATATTACTGTTTTAACCTTAATTTAAATTGGATCCGATGAGCTTTTCAATTGCATGCAATCGATTCTAAGAAAGTAAAAGCAGAGCATGTCAGGCAGACACTGCGGTAATTTGGCTTTCAAATCTAAATTCCGAGTGACTTTACTGGGGAATGAGTGGATTATTGGGTTTCGGTCCAGACGAATCCGTATGAATGTAAATACATATCCATGGTGGAAATAGACGTCCTTAGTGAAAGCTGAAAGTAGTAGCCTTGTATTGCTCCCTAGCGCGTGGATTCCGACTGATAAAGAGCTTTTAATTTTGCGCATTGTTCTCATACCAGAACCTAATCCTAGGCCGCTGGGTTGTTGATATATCATTTTGAGCATGGTACACCTACCGTATTACGCTGTTGGGAGTTGGATGAGATTTCAGAATGACAATTCAGCAATTAATCTTAGCATTGTATTCTACTGACCTTACTCTCCGGTTCCTGCTCAGAGAATTATTTACCTCTGGAAATCTAATAAATGTACCTGTCGCATTAGGATTGGGAGCAGATTAAACAAAAAAAAATGAAGAATTAATAAATTTCTAAAGCGCTAAAGCTAATCCAGCTATGCTCTGCTTGGCGTTGTTATTAAACTTGATGACATGTGGAAGAAGAGCCGACGACATGCAACACGGTCTTAGCTTTGCATACGGGGAAGAAAGTAGAAGATGAGTTGAGTTGATTTTGAGTATCAGAGTGATTTGTCGAGTAGGGAAACGTCTTCGGCTTCATTATTCTGAACTGAAGTCTTGAGTTGAGGAAGTAAGAAGTAAGTGGGAAGATTGTGTATTTTCGTCTCATTGACTTTTTATCTTCCCTTGGATTTAGCCAAGGCATAACCTCCAAAATCAACTATTTTTAGCCTACATCTCGTACATTTTTAGAATCAGGTGGTCTCCTCTCCCAGCTTTGACTCCTATTTCCGTCTCCGAGACATCGAGCTCACGCCTAAACTTCCGAAGTTCTTGTTGGTGACGTTAAGTAGTCGACATGGTAGCTCTACAAGTAAGTGGAAGCGTCTTTGCTCAAATAAGCCTCGAATGTTTTCGGATTGCGTTATTGGGCGTTCTGATGATTCCGAAGGCAATGCATTTAATGGAAACGAAACTACTCAGAAGTCCAGACTGCAGCCCTCGGAAAATACATTAATGCTATTCTCGATATCGAAGCCTTACTTATTCACCTCAACCTGAAAATTCTAGGATCAATTGAAATGGGGCGTCTACCTGGGAATTCACAGACGAGAAAGAGCCACCACGTATCCTTCAACATGATAGCGTCATCCTCTCGCACTTTTTGCGAAGACGTAGTAGTCGACATGGTAGCTCTACAAGTAAGTGGAAGCGTCTTTGCTCAAATAAGCCTCGAATGTTTTTGGATTGCGTTATTGGGCGTTCTGATGATTCCGAAGGTAACGCATTTAATGGAAACGAAACTACTCAGAAAGAAGTCCGGACTGCAGCCCTCGGAAAATACATTAATGCTATTCTTGATATCGAAGCCTGACTTATTCACCTCAACCTGAAATTTCTAGGATCAATTGAAATGATACGTCTAACTGGGAATTCACAGACGAGAAAGAGCCACCACGTATCCTTCAACATGATAGCGTCATCCTCTCGCACTTTTTGCGAAGACGTCACACCGAAATCCGAAGGCTATGAACCCAATACAGATACCGATGCAGATGGGAATGTTCAAGTCATGATACCAGTATTTCCCGTAATGAAATTATCATATAAATTCTTTGGAACGAGTCTAATCTTATAAACGAGCATTGAACTAGACAAAGAAAATAAAATGCACGAGGGAGAAAATTGGAACTGACTCTTCAGTAAAACTCTATAAAGGCAAAGCAAAATGCTTCTAGCTCAAAAACCGCGACTAGCTACTATAGTTGCAAAATAAAATAAAATACCACAAGTCAGCGCAAAACACAGAGGAGGAATTAGCCAATAACGAGTCTAACATTTAATTTTCAACGATAAATCATTTCAAATATAACTTCATAAATACAAGAACTGAGCCTAAATCTGTGATGGGAACAAATAATATGAATATATCTATATCTATATTTGACTAGGCAAACACACTTGTAACATTTCATCTGGAAAAAAGACTAGTTATCACTGAAAATGGAGACTTATTTAGTAAGGCCCTTTGTGTTCAAATGACTGAGGTCCGGCATGAGCTTGTTGTTGGGGAAAGGCACTATGTGGGGCTTCTTCGGCTGCAGCTCGTCCAGCGTATCCTCCGTGGCCGCCGTATCCTGTCAATTAGTAAATTGGTTAATTAGATGATTGAATAATTGGGTATGAGTGCACTGGAAGTAATTCAAGGCTGAGGTAAATGCCTGAGAGCATGGGATCAACGTACCTCCGCCGCCGCCACCGTAGATTTCTTTTTCTACAATGACTTCGTGGGGCCTGCCACCGCCGTATTCTCCTCCACCTGTTGAGAAATTTCAAGTATAGACAGATGTTAAATTGATGGATTGAGAAAAATGCTAATAACATTAATAAATTGTTTGACATGATCTTACCGTATCCTCCTTCATGGAACCCACCTCCATAGCCGTTTCCTATAAACAAACACAATTTCAGGCGTAAGCGTGAGATAAAAAACAGGAATATTTGACATTATGAATAATCGCATACTCACCTTCACGGCGAAACTCAGGTCGACCTGTTTTACAAAAGGAAAATTTGGATTATCATGTTTTAGATATTTGACTCTATTTCGATAAAACTATGAATCATTTCTCACCGTATCCGTAGCCGCCGCCGTAGCCGTAACCACCGCATCTTTCTCCGTAGAATGGCTCAAAGTAGGGCTCAGCACGACCGCCGTATCCATAAGATTCTCCACCGAAACCTCCGCGATAGCCTCCAAATCCGCCGTAGCCACCGTATCTCTCGAAGCTTGGGAAGCAGTTGAGTCTTATGTTACCTGCAAAAAAAAAGGTGCCAGGATGAGGATCAGGAATATTAACTACAAAACTTAATATTAAAAGAAATCGACGATGCCTCCAAGCTCCAGTTGTCGAACTCACCGAAGCGATATCCTAAAACAGTAATTATTATAATGCATTGAGTCGATCCAGAAATATAGAAGCATTATAAATTAGGCTATGAATCCCAACGGCTGTCACCGCCCACTATTGTTTCTATGTTTCTTACCATATCCTCGATCACCGTAGCGTTCGCCATGTCCGTAACCTGGAAATATTTTTCAACAACAATATTTTGAAGCCCAAGTGCGATAAACAAGTTAGGATTCTAAGAGATTTTTACGAGTTCCTTTAAAAAAAAAGTCGAACAGATTTTTCAAAAAAAAAAGTATTATTTTTCGGTGCGCCAAAGTTCCTCAAAACAGCCCGATACTTTCGAAATATTTGGAACAAATAAACAGACTTACCTTCGTCAAAAACGAATTCTCGCTCGCGTTCGATAATAGGTCGGCCATATCCGCCTCCATGGCCACCGCCGTATCCGCCGCCATAGCCACCTCCAACTTCAATGAAGTCTCGTTCCCGTTCGATAATGGGCCGAGCGTATCCGCCTCCGTGACCACCGCCGTATCCGCCGCCATAACCACCTCCGACTTCAAAAATTTCTCGTTCGCGTTCAATGATCGGTCGACCATATCCACCACCGTAGCCGCCGCCGTGGCCACCGCCGTAACCCCCGCCGTAGCCACCACCTCCAACTTCAATAAACTCTCGCTCCCGTTCAATCACGGGTCGTCCGTATCCACCACCATGTCCACCTCCATATTCACTGTTCTCTCGTTCGTAGCCGTAACCTCCTTCGCCATAGGCTCTAGGGACACGACCAGGGGCAGCTGGACCTTGATGTTGACTTGGGTTTGGGACAGGGGACGGTTGAGCCTCGCGCTTGACAATGGGGTCACCAATCACGCCGAAGAGAATGGCAAAGCCAACGACGAGTGTCTGTAAAACAGAAATAAAACAGAAACTGTTTTGTAAAACTCTATGCAGAAGATCACGTTATTGAAATGCTAAAAACTTAGAAACAATAACGCCAGCGAAGTGTACCTTAAAACAAGACATGTCGAAGGGTAAGGTTTAACTCCTAGGCTTCTATCCAGGTGTAAATGCACAGATACTAGAAGGGATGTTGTTACTCCTAGTGCCTGACTTAGACTGAGGATTTTTGGGGTGGACAACTGGTTTTAAAGAAATAATTTTTCTTTTTCAGCCTAAGTAAAATGATAATTTCTGGAGACCTGGATCAGGGTCAAGGCGGTTCGAAACGCCCAATAGATTTTCTCCAGGTCTTCTTCTGTCCGGTGGTTCACCTCTCTCACACTCCCAGTTCAATATCACCAGTTTCTTGAAGGAAACTCCCATTATCCATTCAGTCAGGCAGGACTGCAGGAAGCTGAAAAACAAATTAATCGGGTAATGAATTAAATTAAAACTACAGGTATTCCGAACTCTAACCCAGAACCCAGTGAGGACACTAAAGTGGCTGTAGGCTTCTGCTGCGAAAACTTCTACAGAAATTAAAAACGCCTCACACACAGCCATAAAGGCTGTATTGTAAAATCGATTTATTCTGTGAACGAGTAACGCTCTTTGACTTTTAACGCGCTACGGCCCAGATTAAATAGCATAACAGCGATATAATGAGATTATTTGACGTTAGCAATAATTCAATGGGCATCTAATCGTGAATGAGAAACCTTGCCGCCGGGTCGAAGATTTTTTTTAATACTCTTTTATTAATAGTGTTTTGATGGGGAAATAAACTAAATGAAATTAGCAGAAAAATCGCACAAGTC
>VNWX01000402.1:0-22837 GCA_009869905.1 Ceratophysella communis | reverse complement strand
CTATATTTTTGCTATGCTGCTCTTGCAAACTATTTAGACACAATAAGCTTTAAAGCTCCCTGAATTCGCACAACACAAACTGTAGGTCGAAATCAAAACGGAAGAACCAGGCATGCCAAAAATTCCAACGTCAAAGATTTTAAGCTTTAAAAGCTTATGAGCTTTTCCTATACCCTCGTGCCAAAAACTTGAACAAAACCATTTCCTTATTTTGAGACTTTTGACACTCCATAAATTGGCACATCATCTCACACTTCACTCACACCGCGGTTATTGACTTAAAGATTGCAAATTGAAAATCCAGCCTGAATTTGAACCAGAACGTACAGCGAACTCGAAGTTCAGATCAGAACTTCAAAAAACAGAAAGACTTTCGAAAAGAGCCATTTACCTTTGCCCAGAATAGGAATCCTACTTCTACTTCTGATCCGAGGATAATCACTATACAGATTGTTATTATTATTATTATTTCGACTCGGTCGACAAAAGCTTTTGGTAGTACAAGATTGAGGCCAAAACTCCACGTAGGCCATTTTCACTTTTTTTAATTAGTCGTATTTCACAAAAGGCAAAGAAAGAAGTAAAGTTATTAACAAAATTGAAAAGTAACTGTGATTTGCATTTTACTCCATGTCAATTAGTTTCCAATGGCCTTTCTTCTCAAGCTTAAATGCAACTGAACGCACACTTCACACGTTCACACTGTCACACTCAATTATTCCTAGTGACGAGAGGAACGTGGAGCTGACGCTAAACGCTCAAATACTGACTTTTATGAATGTCAGCTTCAGAAGCTTAGAACTTTCGGAATTCAGAATGCCAAGCACTACTAAATCTATATGTATTTATCCAAGCTGGGCTCAAGAATGCTTTGCGTCCAAGAAGTGCTGATGCGTCTTTGGAAATGTCACGTAATCAAGTTTTATTAATGAGCTCAGCGTACATATGTATGAGCCTCCTGCCTACCTTTTCCTTCTACAGACGTTTCTGCATCATAGACGAATTTGGCATTTGGCTTAGTCATCATCTCAGAAAATATATGGTTACATGGCTACTTTACAATTTGCAATACCTACAGCATTTATTACAGTGTTCACATACCACTAACCACTACAGATCTGTACACCTTAAAAGGAGGATTTGGAATTCAATTCCTATTCGCATTAATATTCAGAACTTAAGATTAGTAGTTTAGGGCCATATGTGGTGAACGCACCAGAACGTCTGACACCAGCCAAACCACGACCGCCGCCATATAATAATAACTCTAATACAAACATGCAACGCAAAACGCAACATACAATTGAAAATAATGTCAAGCGAAGTCTCTATAGTTTGTAGTTAGCCGTTAGCCCAAGCTAGCTGGTCGACCATGAAAACTGAAAAAGAAGTCACAGATCCAAATGAAACATGCGGATGAGACAGATAAATCATCTGCTCGTGAAAAAAATTATCAAACTTAAAAACTTGTTATACCCATAATTAAAACCCACATACAGTCAAGCTCGTGGAATCATAAGGTTTCAGCAGATCTAAAGCTTCCTGATTGATTTGAGCTTTGATACGGGCCACGGAACACAAGGCTGAGCCTGTCTGCCACTATGCATTCTCTAAGCGTATATTTTTATAATTTTTATTAGCACTTAGCGAATGATAATGAGCCACGGTCATACAGAAGCCACGCGAAAACTAGTTCGTTCCTTTCACGGTCACGCGTAAAACAGGCAGGCAGACTAAGGAGCAGACGTGTAAATGCTTAGAGCTTGTGATAAAACGATTTTACGACTTGAGATTAACCGGTGTACCATCAAAATATACAACGGAGCAACCCTGTGCAACTATTTTATGGCATCTGATATTTATGCATTTATCCATGTTCAAATTTTTAATTATAATTACGGTGTCTGGTCTATGCATAATTCACTAGGGTGGGGTCATCGGATGCACTTTCAACAATAGTCCCAATTCCGATCCGATCCGCATCTCCTCAAATACGGTAAACAGGAGATTCGTGATTCGCTTCAATTTTGTCATACCTGGACATTATGGAATTCCAACACGGAACTAAACGCATCACGCATACGCATGTGTCTCCATACACATCTACAACGCTCAGGAATATATGTAGAGCTTACAAATGCATTGCAGTGTGATGATGTGAGTGTGTTTGATGCGATCTCTGATAAAAAAAAACTCGTATGTGGAATGACAAAAAATCTGGGGTAAGTGCCTGACTAGTCAGAATGTAAAATACAATGGAATAATAATGGTGTATAATCGATGAATACAAAAACTTTAAACCTTGCCCTTCAGTTTCAGTTGACTCATAGATAATAGATTAGATAGATTGACTTTGACTTGCATTGTACAAAACAGGTAAAGTGGAATTCTTTGGAACTCCAGTTAATAGCCTAATTTGTGTGAATATGAACGAAAAAGACGACGTCATCTAATTACTTGATAACGAAAATTGTAATAGAAAAAACTCAAGATAATTTTCGATTTTCAATGAAAACTTGTCTTTTCATGCGATGCACAAAGTTGCAAGTTGCAAGGAGTTAGTTCAGTATTTGCTTTGCATGATAACTTACTGCAAAGAAGCCCAGTGACTAGGCGTGGAGTGAATGTTCTTTGAGCATAAAGCATAATTATATCACAACTCAACGATATGAGTCATTTCATTTTGGCAATTGAATTGACACTCTGGAAAGCTAAAATAAATCTGAATGAAACAGGTAGCGCACGTGGATTCAGCTTTATATAAGCACCTGTTCGGAGCACAGCTGCAACTTTGTCCAGCTACTTACTCCAGCCCTCACTGCCCTCAGCGTCATCGTCGAGATTCTTACGTTAATTTTATTGCACACAGAAACGCAAGAACCGGAAAAAATCAATAATTTATGTTCACTTTACCTTTAAATGTGAAGGTCAGCTGGGGTTGATCCGAGATTTCATCATCAATAAGAAACTCCGAGTCTGAAATAACATTATGTTCCCGATCCCGACTCACAGACCTTCCAGATCGATTCAATGACGTGGTTGAAGTACCAGCTCCTTCTTGGCGACTTGGAAAATTGCTCGATGTTTTTGAGCTAATAGAATCGGTTTCTGATTTATGATGCTGATCTTCATGAATTACAGTTCCTGGTATTCCTGATACTGGAACAGTTTCTTGTGTGGTTGTAGAAATACTTTCTGTACAATGAACTACAGTTGCTGCCATGGCGGTAAGCATTTCTGAATGCTGAACAGCGACTGGAATTCCAATGGAAGGGCAGACATTGCTGGTTTGAAGTTGACTAATACCAGCTGATGAAAAGTTCGCATCTACAGTATCTCCGATAAGATGTGTGGACTGCGATTTTGGCACGTTTGAAGCTTCTTCGAGACGTTGACCCTTGATCCAAGTATTGCTTCGAATGACAGGAATGGCTTTCATTGGCTCAGGAGGTCCTTTTCTTTCGGTGCTTGCTGTTGACTGATAGAATAATTTCCTTTGGTTGACTACGCCGGTGGAGACGCCGTTAAATCCAGAAGCCACGGGTGACTTGGTATTCTCATTTTTACGCCCGTTTCCATAATATCCGAGCATGAAGAATGGTTTGGTAGGAATAGGTTTCTGCAGAACTGAAGGCTTTGGCGCTGCCTTATTCCACCCGTAAAGCGTATGACGGCGGGAATCTTCCCCGTCGCTTGATCCGCAGTCTGCTGGTGATCGAGGTCGAGATGCCAGAGTTGGAAGTCTAGTCTGCGGAAAACCAAAGTTGTTTCGTCGTTGAGCTGAAATCTTGGGAGGAGCGGAAGTACGACGCGGGTCGAAGTCTCCGCTTTCCAACGATGTTAGACTACTGAAAACCTCTTCACCTGACTTCCAGCCAGGGCTTCCATTGATATTAGTATACCCATAATTGGAACTGCTGCTGGGGAATCGGAATCTTTGTTGCTGGGTGATTAGGTTCGAAAGTCCTAGAGTAGGTGCACTAGTACCTGCAGTACCCACTGCGCTGAGAGAACGACTCTTGAGGATCTCTGAACCTTCGTTTATGTTGCCATTTCCATTGACATGTTCTGTGGAGTACAACTTGGGAACTTGTGTTGCTGAAGAGGAATAAGAAATTGGTTGTGACGGAGGAGGTTGGTACTGAAAAGTTCGTTTTTCTTTGACGGGATTCTTGTTGTATCTGATTCCATTTTTGGCAATGGAACCCATGTTGGCGATCGGGACTGGAATTTTGGATGGGGACGGAGTGCAGTTTCTTTTTAAATTCGGGCTTGACGGACTGTGGCTGCTGCTCACCGAAGTTACTGGCGAAATTGAGCTACAGCATGATAAAGGAACAAACGGTTTATTTTCTGGAGCCGGTTTTGGTTTCGGGGTTGAACTAGCAGTATCAGTTGCACTGAAAAATCTATCCCGAAGTAATTTTTTCTCTTCCCGGCTCGAATTCAATTCTTGAAGTGTCTGTGGAGAGACTGGAACTTTATTTGCGTTTACAAGATCCTCGTAATTACAAACTTTGTTCTGATTTACAGATTTGAGAATATTATTTGCAGATGCAGAGCTATGGACAGCTGAAGCTTCTTGTTTACTAATGGCACTGCTCCTAGTCTTCGAGTTGCACGCGAATGTTGAGGATTTGGGAACATGGGAACGGTTTCCGGGAGCTATTGGGACTTTTTTTATGCTTTGGTGACTTGAATTATTTCCCATATCAGTATCTTCTGTGACAGAATTAGTATCTTCGATATTGACTGGGCCATTTGTTTCAGTCACAGAGAATGCTGGGGAAGGTAGTAGTTTGGTCGATGTGAGAGTGGTTGGTGGAACCCTCTTCCCTAATTTGATTCTTCGCAAAGATGTATAGATTAGAGATTCCTTGATGACTGGTTCACAAACTTCAGGGTCCGAGTCCGAGAAAGTCACCTTGTGTTTTGACTTGTTTCGTGAAGAAATACGATAAAACTTCTTTGATTTCGTGGACTCAAGTTTTCGGATACCCTTGTTCAAGGGTGGTAAGGTAGGACTCAATGAGCTGGGGTGAACCTCAGAGGAATACTGACCACAAGAATTATTCTGATCTTGAGGGATAAGAAGGCTCTTGTTCTTCGTCGATTCAGTTTCAGTCAAGTCTACCTGTAATTAACATAAAAAACGATTTTAATGCTGAATGACTCATGAATAAACTAACTTCCGTTGAGCTGCAATGCCACAGTTTGGTTGCGAAAACGTTGCAAAGCTCAAATGGCGTTTGAAATAATAGTTAAATTCCAGAATTAATTAGATTCCTAATTCCTACTTCATTGCAGGCTTTCGGGTCTTGGTTCATGGTACCTTCGCCTTCGTACTACACGCCTAACGCTAACGGATGTAATATTTTAACAATTTGAATTATTTAAGTATATGATAGGTCAAAGTCAAAGTATTTTCAATTATTGTCGGTACTTATCCAATAGAACTTCAATTTATCGAAGTACATTTTCTGCCTATTCGATACCTACTCGAAGTTTTGAAATTTTCTCACTACTTAATTCAGGGTTTTGCCTTACACCTTAGGTTAAGTTCGGTCGGACTATGAAACAGAAATCAATACCTACAGTTTAAAAAGAATCAATACTCAATACAATTTCATTACATTTATAAAGATTCAGCTGGGTTAAACATAATTAGTTATTCCATTCATTATTGGTGCGCAAGAATTCAAGAAACAACCAGGCACAGCCAAACATTTCACAAAAATCTTAATTTTGCAAAAATTGACAGCGGGTATAGTTTAGGTATATATGTAGTTCAAGCTTCAAGCGTTCACAAGCCACATACGCAGTAGTCTCTCAATCTCAACTGAAGTCAAAACGCGAGGGTCCAAATCCATAAATGAAAATAAATTTTGTGTTTTGTGAGTAAATAACAAATAAAATTGCATAAATTAATATAGCATAGATAGGCACATTCTGCATTTTAATACCTTTGACCTCGAACACTAATCCTCAAATCTAAGAACAAGCGCGCTTCTTTCTGCTGTAGCGAAAACGTCGTCAACTTGAACTTTGACCGTTAGTCAAAGCAAGAGAGACTCCCTCTCCTTCCTCCGCGGATTCCGATCCGAACACAGCCACAAACTACTATGAAGTACTCCGGCAAATTTTAATTCTTCGCAATTCGCGATTGAATCTCAACTAAATACAATTACCAATTGCAAAACTCGAACACAGCTGAGCTGACGACAACAACGAAGAGGCTAGTCAGTTCAAAAGTGACGTCTCTGAATCTGAAGTTAGAGCGGAGGAGGCGGAGGTGCACACGAGCGAGCAGAAAGAACGAGCCAAATGAAAGTAGTCCTATGCTTTGTGGCATTACGACTTACGACGAGGAGTACGAGTACGTGCTCTTGCATACCTTTGTAATCTTTTAATGCAAAAAATGAAGGTAGTTTTATTTTAATCGGTACAAAACTAGCTTAAACGCCGTAATCTACCGATGATGCTTTTATCTTTGGTTCAAGTGCCTTCAAAGCTTGGCAAAAGTACTTTAAAATGCTGACGAGATGATACTGATGCTGCTGGTAACGATAATAATGTGTGAAAATATGAAGCGGAGCTTACCGCACTTCAGTTTTATCTGGCGTTATCCTCCCTTATCGTCACACATAAATAGTTTCGGGATTCGTAATACCCGGTCTTAATTAGCTGCGCGGTTAAAATCTGATTAAATTTTCAGACGTCATTTACAAATAAAATAAATCAACTCATTTTATGTGAATTGGTCTTGTTATTATATGTAGCTGAGAGATACAGGAGTAATCAGAGTCAGAGTTTATTGCGAACTTCATTTAAATCTTTTAAATTTCAATTCTGAAGCATTTGGATTTGGGATAAAAAATGCATAGCGTGACAGTGACATCGAATATCAATTAAGACTCAGAAAGCGTGAATATGAAGAAGTGCAAAAGGTGGTTCAATATTTCTGCATGATCTGAATTCCTGAACATTATTTTGCGTTTCGAGTAATAGACTAAAGACTAAAACAACCGAGATGATGATGAAAGTTCGGCAGTTTAGGTAGTGGTTGAATATGCGCTTGGGTTGGGTGCTTAATGGCTGAATATCGCATTCGTATTGCGTTTAAATGTAAAAGTGCATACACACTTCAATTAGGTAATTCAGAAAAATCAGTGCCAGAAAACAGGACAAATAGATTAAATTGTTAATTTCTAAATGTTTTTGTTTTCGTTGCAACGTTGCATAGCGGTATAATTGCGTGACGAGCCTCGGCGCCGCATCTATTCCAATAAGAAACGCCTCTCCACAATTGCTGAAATCTTAAACATTAAAATATTTACTAAATTGCATTATAAAAATGAAAATAACAATTCGGAAAAATTTTAATATTTAAGTACCTCATTTTGATGAATCGAAGAAGGTGATAGAGCTGATGTTATTGGCAGGAACTCAAATTGCGGGGAGTGAGGCCCAGCACTAGTTCCACGTCTCTGAGATTCACAAGACGTACATTGACCCATAAACGACACTTTGGCGAGTTCACACGTCTCTGTCTACCTCTACTCAAATACTAAACACAACATACAATCCTGACGCCAGTTATCACGAACCACATTAACATAACAGCATTACTAATTGTCTCGTCTGTCTCGCACACACGTTTTCACAGTTACATGGTATATTCAAGTGGCTCTGCTAATCCCGACGCCAGTTATCACGAACCACATTAACATAACAGCATTACTAATTGTCTCGTCTGTCTCGCACACACGTTTTCACAGTTACATGGTATATTCAAGTGGCTCTGCTAATTGGATGTCAGAGGTTTGGTGTGTTTGTTGCATCAGTCTAGCCACAAACCGCAATTATCACGAAAAAGTTAACTTGGATTCACAATTTTCAGTAAGATCTCGTTAAAAATTAATTAATAACCCACCAGTTCCGATCCTAGAGCTCAGTTTCAATATTTAAATACGTCACCAGACACGGGTCACAGATCACAGACAGGAAAAAACCCAGTAAGGGAAATGGAGAGCATGACATTTCGGGGTTTTTCAGTATATCTCTCGTACGATCTCACCCACATTTTCGTGGCTTTCTCATGCGTAGTATATGGCTGTATAGCTTTCTCCTAGCGAGCATATGGACGAGCCGTAGTTCGTAGTAAGGAACACAGGAAGCCAGAGTGAAAGCACGCAGTAGCAGAAGTGAAATCTATTGAGCCCTGTTATGCTCTATGACGCTTCTCTAGAGCATCTCTTCTGGAGGAGAAAGCTCAAGGAAAGCTGCTTTGAGTATTACATAGCCCCGTGGCAACCGTTTCCAGGCCGAATTCTTCAATGGAAAGCAAAACAAAACAAGGCACATAAAAGATGTATCAGGTCCATTACTAATTCAATGATTTCTACTTGTCCTGCAAAGTACAGATTTAGAACACGCATAAGGATAGGTATTGTACGACTGACTGACTTGCATCAACTTTGTCGCAAGATGAAGGTCAACAAATCGCTTGTGCTGGAGGTTAAGACTGTTTCGACAGCATTCTACACGTAAAAGCAATCTCTTTGGGTCAGATTGTTGGAAAATTGGATAAGAATTAGGAATAATACACAGGAAGTCAATTGTTAAGGTTAAGTTCTACTCGCTATTCGTGCCTTCTCTTCGAACAGATGACAGAGCCTTGCATCAAATTTATTTAGTTATTCTTGGCAAAATCACGAACTTTGCCAGTCTTCAATTCAGGTAAGCTAAAATGTTTTACGTATATTATTTCATATAGAAGTGTCTCGATCATGTGACCTGGGATCTCACTTGCTCTTTTATTCAATTTTTTGTCAGATATTCAACCATCAGCGGCACTGAAGATGGGTAGAGACAGTATTGGAACTATTCGAACATCCAACAATACCTTCGCTTCACATTTTGGAATGGGTCGAACAGAACATATAAAGCATACAATGCAAAAATTTTGCCCACTTTCACAAAGGTTACGCCGAGCTAACGTATTTGATGACGAGTTTCATGCACCCAAGCCCGAACCCGCAGTTGAACCTGAACCGGAAAGAAAGCGACGCCATAAACCCCATAGAAATGATGAAAATTGGTCAATTTTGGATATTATAAGTGGTAGTCCTAAGGGCGATGCTCTAATCCGAACCCCCAGGGAAACATCTGAAACTCCGACAAATCTTCAAAATTCTGTTAATCGTCGAAATCGAGACGAGGATTCAGATTCAGAGTCAGAAAATCGTCGATGCAAAAGCAGCGGCTTGGAACGGCGCAGGGTAACCCGGAGATCAGCGTTCAATGAAGACGGTACATGGGCTTTCGCAAGACTTCAAACCCCACTGCCTCCACACGGGATTGATAGCAGTGACAGTGATTCAGATGATGAGCTTCTTTTTGGTCGAAAACAATCGGTTGTTAGTTCCTCTGGCAGTTCCTTGTCTTGGGCGGAAGATGTAAGTTTAAAGGTGTCTTTTTTTACTTGGAGAAAGTAGAAGCTTTCCCCCTGACTTTAAAAATTATGATTCAGGCCTTCGAGAACGGGCAGACCGACGAAATGAAGGTCTTATGGCGAGATATCGAAGATGCATGTGAAGGAAACGGCAAAGCTGTCGGGATGTCCGATGCGGTTTACGAAGAGTGTTTGCAATGGCGACGTGCTTTTCCTACACAGTGCTCAGCACCTTCAAGGTTCGAATTTTGATTTTCTTTAGCAAATTCATTATCTAATCGCTGATTTTAATGACTAATTTATATTAATTTTACAGATTCAAATTCATGATGGAACTACAGAATGAAGGTGAAGACTCGACTCCAACCCCTACAAACGAAGAATCAATCCGCGAGCAGTTTTCGGTTCTGGATGCTTCGCTCTCGGAATCACGAGCCGAAGATTGTGCTACTCCAAACCCTGAAACTTCGACCGAATTCGTTTCCAGTTGGTTATCTCAATGCCAAATTATCTCAGAGGAAGACCTAGGGCCTCGACGTTTTAGTGTTATTCAGGATGGGGAACGTATGACAAGCGCTGATTCAATCGAGTCACGTTTTCTCGGACAAAATCCATCAAGACTGACAAGCTCTTCGAACGCCATAGTTTTTGCAAGAGACGATGATCCAGGATCCCCAATATTTCCAAGATTGGCCTCCAAATCAGCTTATCCGACTCGTGTTAGACTCTTACCCAGTGCCCAAACCTATGCAGAACTTTCTGATACTCGAATTGAAAGTATTCGAGGTCGAAATATGGGCAATTTGAGACAGCAACAGCACCCTAGACCTGATCGACTTGGCAGTACGAAAGCTAAATCAAGAGGCTTGAGTTCAGCATCGTGGTCTCGGTATGCAAATGAGCCGAACACAAGTAATACGAGCAATATTAGACTGCCAACAGAGCAAGAGGACCCGGAAGACAACAGTGACAACGGTGCTTACATCCGCGAAGAAAGTCAGCGAAATTTGGGCACCCCACGACCAGTTCAGCGACCATCCTATCTCCCACTGCATGTACAACGAGGAGGAGCTTCTTATAAATATAATAGTAGAAATAATGCCATCGCGCACCCAAAACCCGTCAAACCTTTCATGTTATGGTTGTTTAATAACGTTTCTCCCAATTAGACATACTGTCAATGTCCAGTCTACTATTGAGCTACTCTGACACGATTGGATTAAATCACAATTCGGATAACATTGCTGGCGCTATACTGGTTGAAAATTTCACAAATTTAACATGTGGGTTTGGGAGCTCCTCGAACGAACTCTGTACACTTATGAAGAGTATTGCAGAACTCGTCAGCTTGATCCTTTGTAGTGGCACACCTGTTCGAAATTGCTGTTAATCGCAAGCTTTTGTACCAATCGTATTCGAAGCAACAACAGTAAAAGTTTTTTCTTGTTTTTGTTGGTTTTACTACCAAATTCATTAGAACTGGAACTTTCGGGGGTGGAACTCCAGCTATTGGACTGAATGGTAGATTTAAGCAGTCATCTCGAGCACTGCTGTGAATAATTCTTGTTTTCAACGGAGTTTCACAGTAATAGATTCCATGTGGGGGCGGGGCATCCTGGGGATAAGGTTGAATTTTGAATAGATCGTTACCGGAATAACGAGGATCGTAGCAGCCCTTCTTCACAAGCACAGGTGTAACTTTAACATATGGGAAGGGATTAATTGCCCTTCCGGCGGGTCCGGGTCCATCTGAACATCCCGATGGTATATAAACTTCATACGGTTTGACGGTATTGTAGCATTTTATAAAAGGATCAGCACTGCGTGGTGGAACTATTACTGGTTTAATTGTAGTTGTCGTAGTTATTGTGGTTGTGCTTGTTGTTGTGGGCGTTGTTGTGGTCGTTGTTGTGGTCGGCGTAGTGGTCATACTTGTAGTTCTTGGTATCGGGGTGGTTGTGCTTTTACTGGCAGGGGCGGGCAATGGAAGAGGATCTTCTTTATCGAAAACCCTTGCACCAGGAAGATGCTCTTCTGCATACTGAATCCAATCGAGTCTTTGTATCCTGCAAGTTTAATGGAGAAGGAAATAAACGCTTCTTAGATCATGGTATTTTGGGTCAAGTGTCAAGTCACACCTACCGATTAAGTTGAGCTTGAAAGCACATGATAGAACCATTATCCATTTCATGGCATACGGTTAAAGGTTCTGTGTCCAGTTGAAAAGGACTAAATGCTATCAACATTGACGTCAAGGCAAAGACCCATGCAAACATCTACATTGAGAAAACAAGAGGTGAAAAATACGGATTGTAAATTGTAAGTACGCAGTACTGGTTTGAGAAAACGACTCACTTCATAAGTAAACTTTCTATTAATTGTGAATCCGCAGTGGATATAATAATGGGAAATAGGCGAAAATGCAAACACCAAGCTTTGGATCTGGAAAATTCGAAGAATGTAAATCTGTAAATTGATAACCTTTAAAATCTGCATGCAATGTTTCGTATTCCTAAACTTACAAAGCGTCTTTCTTTAGCATTTTTGCTACGTGGAAATCCATATCGACGTACAAAGTTAAATCCGCTCATTATCTGAATTAAAAATTGCACGGTTAACGTTGTGACAATGATATCGGAAACCTCATAACATAAATCAGAACTGCAAATATATATTACCGCTGCCCCGCAAGCCGTGATTGATTCCGTAGTCAAGTACCATCCAGTAATGCTTTGACCCGTGACATAGAGAAGAGTCATCACAACGAAAACAGGATCATCGTTATACTGAAAGAATTCAAATAAATTAGCCAGATGCCGCATAATTTAATTATATAGGTATCAAATTTTGTGTAATAATTTCTACCGTGATAGGTTGACAATTCTTGTCATTTGGTGGACAGGGTAGGCTCGTTCCATTTCTTTCTACGTGTTCCGTAAAGATTACCAGACAAGACGTTCGATATGCAAGCATCATTATTTCCAACCCCTGCGAGAGAAATTTAAAGCTATACATTATTTATTTTGCCATTTGAACAATTAAAACTGTTCATAAAAATCAGCACCACCTTTGTAATGTAGTACGCCAACAATGTTATTGTAAAGACTATTCCGGTATGTCGGGAAAAGGCGAGTATTAATTTGTGCTCGCGAAACAGCTTCGTATAAGGAATCACGGTGTGGTACGTTATGTATCGATGAGGAGGCTCGAATCTTCCAACTGGGAACCAGGAAAAGATTAGTTAGGATCGTTAACGCCAATCGAATATTTAAATGATTCAACTCACGCATTCCGGTGACATAGCAGAACCGTAGATTCCAGCGCCGAGCCAGATTTTCAATGAATTTGCAATACATAATTACGAGTAGCGTAATAATCCGAGTTGAGTAAACAGCATAAAGATGATACGTCAATCCAAATATCTGAACTAGTGTGGCATACTTTGTCAAATTAGCTTCCGAAACAAAGAGTCTCAGCAAGAGCACACCAAGAAGCTCTGAAGTTCCTTGAACAGCAGGTATCAAGTCCCAAATGAAGAAGCAGATTATCGATACGAAGTAGAAGATCAAAAATCCCAAGGACAACCACAACTCGGTTCGTACTCCTTCGCAAGGATCATAGCTGATTGCAACCACTCCGAAGTTAAATCTTGTCATGAAGTCCGCAAGAAAACGTCCATCGTCGAATATAACAGCCAAACTCCAGATGCAGACGTAGAGGGCGTAGAAAATCGTAACAAATGCATATGGCCAGTATTTGTTGAAGAGGATTTCGAGTCTGTCGCTACAAATTAAGGCCAAGATTTGGTTTTCATTTTGAAGCTACCATTCGATTGTAAAATTATGCATATTTAAGTTTAGCGGAAACATGAAATTCTTACTGTTCGTAACTATGCGTGGAGCTGGCAGACGCAACCAGCACAATGGTGCTTACGATGCTGTGACAGGTCCACATTAGCAAGAAGACTGTAATCGTCGCGAACAATATGAAGTTGAATGACCATCGATTGAGCCGAAATTTGATTATGCGGTCTTCAATATACGCTTCAAGCGGCCATCTTCCACCCAGTTTCATCAACCAGAGCAGCGGTTTGATTGAAGAAACCAAATAATGGCATTCAAGTTCAATTCGACGTGGTGGTCTGCGAGAAACCATACATTAGGAATTAGAGCAATACTTTCGGATGAATACCAAAAATTTTGAACATAATTTTTATTTAATTTTACGGTGGGTTCTCGAGTAAATTTGCTTCGTAAGCCCGCTGCATATCATCCTGACTTTTCTCCGAAGCTGTGTGCTCCAACCACTCGTGATCTCGTTCTTCTGGTTCATGTTCCGGTATTTCGTCGTCCTCGCTGCTGGTTTCTTCTTCCTCTGAAACTTGCTGGGCAGGTAGAATGAAATTTTTTAAATAGTTTTTCATCCTGCTGTATTTGTCCTGAAAAAATCTGGCAGCCTTGGATTTTTTCCTTGCTGCGTTGGCAGTAGTTGTTTGAGCTCCAACTGAGGTCACGCTACCATTCTGTTGTATACTGATACTACTGTCTTTGCGCTCGAATTCTGAAGCGGGTCCATTTTGAATATCTCTAGCTACTCCTGTCAGAACAGTCACATTGTGACTCTCCAGCAATTCCTTGGTTTCCCAGTAGTATTGCATATCATTGGGGTCACTCTGACAGGTATTGTCTATCATGGTTGTATGTGCCTTGATTCTTCGCTTGACTACGCCTCCGCATGCAACGTCGGTGCATTTCCATATTGGTTGAAGTTTGTAAGGTTCTTCGTCGTTAGATTCCAAATCGGCATTCCTTCTTGATCGCTTTTGCCTAAATGAACCAGAAACGGACATTAAACCGAAGCATTCATACTTTAGTGTTGATTACGTAATTATTCAGATCAGGCTCGTTCTCGAACGTAAGAGTGATAATTTACCTGGCGTTATACACCTGTCGACTTCCCCGGATGATCTTGATGCGGTCTTCCCCCAGTGCCTGTCGGATTTGCCAAGGTTTGATGGCCATCAAGTCAATAGCGTCCATTGTGAAGGCGTTCCTGGTCGGTCGGGCGTCTAGTACGTAGTAAGCTAAACTAAATAACTGCACGGATGTACGGCGAACGGCGACCGAATGGAGAAGAAAATGGAAGTGTACTGTAACTTGTTTGATCGACTTGAATTTGCTGGACAAAATAATTAGTGTCGACTGACCTTGCTTTGCGTTCTGTCATCTGTTGTATGTCCTCGCCCCGACGTCGTCGCGTCGTCATCGCGTCGCGTCGGTTTCTGCTTGTACTTGCGCACGTACCCGTATATAGGTATGTAGCACTATAAACTACTGATCCGAGACGGTGGCGGCGCTGCCACCGAGCATTATCCGTAACTATTTATATGGCATTGGCATACCCAAAATTTATCGCACTACCATAGCGCGATGCGCTATGGTTGTCAAGACATCTTGGGCATACCCGTAGAAATGCGCATCGTCGACTCATTTGTGACGCGTTGCCGAGCTCGCAGAAGAGTGAAAAGAGATGCTTTTACTACTGCGCCAAATTTCAAAGTTGTATAAAAAGTGACTTCTATTCAACATTAAGCGCTCTAATGAACCTACTATTTTTACCAAATGTTTATTAAAACCCTAAAACCGTTAATTATGATATTCTAATTTCAATTTTGCATTCACAAAAGATGTTGAATTGATATAAAATCAATTGATTTTGTACTTGAATCAGAGCGGTTTCTTTTCATCTTTATTTCTAGAAATTCTAGAAAATTGTATTTTAGTAGGTGATTAACTATCTATTCTTCAGTAGCTTTAATTTTTTATATCAAGTTATAAAAGACGAAATAAATGTCTTGCTCGTTCAATTCCAGTAACTAAATTTTATTACATTACATTATTAAACTACATGTATAGAGTGTAATCATGGTGAGGCTGGGGGTGGGCAGACCTTTGTACCCTTAGTACATTTCTTACAACTAAATGCAGCTTGTTGCGCATTTCTTATACCACAGTTATTGAGATGAACGTCAGTACCATCACCGGGTATTGGATACCATTCATAGTCATAGCAGCAGCATTGTCTAAGGTTAAATCCACCCGCGTCGGTTTGAACTACGACGGCCTTCATAATTGGTGGCTTTCCGGTTGAACTGAATGGAAGGTTTCCACAGTCGTCATAGTCCTTTGGATTGTTCATGATCTCGGTTTTGCAATCAGTATTACAATAGTACAAGGTTTCCGTGATATGAGAGTATGCGATGGATGGCTTGAAGTATTTAGGGGAGTAACAGCCTTTATCAGAATCAGAAGGTGCCGCAGCTGCAGGAGATGAAGGCTCGAACGGGGGAATAATGTCTCCATGTTTATCACACGCGATTGGAAGGTAAGCGTATTCTTGTAGTACTCCACCACGAGGAGGTCGATTACACTCTTTGTATGGTTTGTTTTTAGCACAAGATGTTGTTACAGGATCGGGCTTGGGTGTAACAATAGGGTCTGGCTTCGGTGTAACTTCAGGGTCTGGCTTGGGTTTAACTTCAGGGTCAGGCGTGGGCTTAACTTCAGGGTCTGGCTTGGGCTTAACTTCAGGGTCTGGCTTAACTGGAGGTTCTGGCGGAGGAGGTCCAACTGGAGGATCAGGCCGAGGAGGTTTAGCCGTTGACGTCGTGGTCAAACTTATCTTTAGTTCTTGATTTATTTTGTCCACTTTAGCCTCCCCAACAAGGCCTGTTGTATCGATCGGCATACTTCCAGGCATCTCTTTCTCCAGATTTTCAATGAACTCCCTGCGAGCCGACCTGTAAGTCCAAATTCATTTGTCACAAGTAAGTTCTCCAAAATGGTTGTGTACCCCGTTTAAGATAAATTGTAGTTTATTAATTGATAATCGTTTGAAGGAACCAACCGAGTTATCGTAGTACTACTGCAGATAATCGAGTCGTCCACACTCGGTCTGCAAATCGTAATCTCCTGAGTATCAAGCTGAAAAGGGCTGAATGCAATCAACATTGTTACGAAGGCAAATACCAGTGCAAACATCTGAAAAGGAAAAGGATTCAACGGTATTATTATTAAATAGCGTCGTATAAAAAGACTGGGCTGGGTTTGAAAACAAAGGAATGTCGCTAACTTAAACAGTAAATAGACACCTCGCAGATAGCTTACCTCGTACGTAAAGTTTCGATCAATTGTGAAGCCGCAGTTGATAAAATAATTGATGGTCGGTGTAAATGAGAACTTCAGGCTTTGAATCTATACGTGTCGAATATGCGCAAATTATATTTAGAAAATCCGCATAATATTTAATTCCAAAAGCATGGGCGCATTACTTACAAAGCGTCTTTCTTTCGAATTCTTGCACCGTGGAAAGCCATACCGTCGTACAAAGTTAAATCCACTCATTATCTGTGAATTTAGGAGTTATTATTAAAATAGCTTCAATTGTCAAGAACTTGGAGTCTATCTTAATAACTCCGGCATATTTATTTACCACTGTTCCACATGATGACACGGACTCTGTGGTGATGTACCATCCTATAATGCTTTGGCAAGTCACGTACAGAAGGGTCATAACAAGAAACACAGGTTCGTCTTCGTACTAAAATTTGTACAATGATTTCGGTAAAGTATTTGGCTAATAACCTTCTATTGATTAAAAAGTAGTATAGGTAGTCATACTGGAATCGGAACACAATCTTCAAGTCCTGGTGGACATTTCAAGTTTGGTCCACGCTCCACTTCTTCATGTTCCGTGAACATTACAAGGCAAGCCGTACGATAGCACAACAAAAGTATTTCTAAGCCCTATTAAACATGTTTAGAATGAATATTATATAGGTAAGTTTGAATTTGTTTACGGTATAAAATTGAAAAGCTCACTTTCTCCACGAAGTAAACTCCAAGTACCACTGAAAATACTGTGCTTGTGTGTCGGGAGAGACTGAGCAAAAGCTTGTGTTCCATGAACAGCTTCGTATAGGGAACTACTGTGTGATAAGTGATGTACAGGTTCGGTGGTTCAAATCTGCCCACTGATCAAAGAAAAGGAATCATTTCAAACTTCGATGCGCCAGTCGATAAAAAATATTATTGGACTCACACATCCCGGCGACATAACAAAACCGCAGGTTCCACCGCCGGGCAATATTTTCAAGAAATTTACAGTACACCAGTACCAGCAGCGTGGCTACTCTAGATGCGTACACAGCGTAGAGATGAAACACAAAGCCAAATAGGCTAACTGCAGTATAATACTTGAGCCGATTTTCTTCTGAAACAATGGAACCCACTACAAGTCCGCCAAGCAGATAGGAAGTTCCACGAACAGCCGGAATCATATCGAAAACGTAGAAGCTGGTTAGACAGCTGAAGTAGAAGACTAGCCATCCCAGTGACAGCCTTTACTTCAGTCCGAACTCCAGGACTCGCATTGTAATTAACTGTGACAACAGCGAAATTCCAGCGTGACATGAAATCCGCTATAAATCGACCATCGTCGAACATGCAAGCAAGACTCCAAATTGAAGCGTAGACGGTACATATAATTGTGACAAATGCAAATGGCCAGTACTTGTTGAAGAGAAGGTTCATTTTGCGGCTGAAAATTTATAGTCAAACATAAATACGGGGACTGGTAGATAGGCTTTGGGATTGGGAAAGGGCTTACCGCTCATAGCTACGAACTTCAGAACCGGAAGTTAGAAGTCGGATTGTAGTGAACGCGGCCTGAGACGTGCATATAATCATTAAAAGTGTTGTAAATACAAACATAGTGAAACTCAGGGATCGTCGGTTTAGTCGAAATTTGACAAGGCGATCCTCAACGTATGCTTGAAATGGCCACCTGCCTCCAAGCTTCAATACCCAGAAAAGTGGTGTAACCGGCGAAATCAGATTATGGCATTGCAATTCGATTTTCCGCGGAGGTCTGTAAAATTTTAAAATCAGGGTAGGCAATTCATAACGCCAATTCTGCAACAAAAATTCGATCTTACGGTGGATTGCTAATTAAATCCGCTTCAAATGCCTCCTGCATATCATCCTGACTGAGTTCAGTGCTCGTGTGTTCCAGCCATTCGTGATCTCTCTCCTCAGGCTCATTAGCTGGTATTTCTTCGTCGTCGCTAGTCTCTTCTTCTGGAATCAGCTCAGGAGAAAGAATATTTCTTGTGGATTGCTAATTAAATCCGCTTCAAATGCCTCCTGCATATCATCCTGGCTGAGTTCAGTGCTCGTGTGTTCCAGCCATTCGTGATCTCTCTCCTCAGGCTCATTAGCTGGTATTTCTTCGTCGTCGCTAGTCTCTTCTTCTGGAATCAGCTCAGGAGATAGAATATTTCTGAAAAAGTTTGACAAAGCGCTGAATTTCTGAGAGACGAAAATGGTAGCCTTGGATTTGCTTCTTTCACGATTTCCGAGGTTCGTTTGAGAGCCGACTGATGCCATGCTGCCTCTTCGTGTAATGCTGATATTACTGCTTCTTCGTTGCGACTGAGAACCAGGACCTTGTTGAATGTCTCGGGGTTTCCCGGTTAAGATTGTCAAGTTATGACTACGAAGTTCTTCGGGCGTGTCCCAGTAATGACTTGTATCGTTCGGGTCGGTTTGACTCGGATGATCCTCCATTACAGGTTTGATCTTTTGAGCCTTAAACCTTCGCTTGAGTACACCTCCACAAGCTAGGTCGGTGCAGATCCATACCGGCTTCGTTTCTAACGAGGACGTCTCTTCCGCTTCGTCTTCTGAAACTGAATTTCTTCGTGAACATCTTTGCCTGAAAATGAAATTATTTCGTACTTTTAACGATCTTCTACTATTGACAAATATTCATAAGTACATTGAAAGCTTACCGTGCATTGTAGACCTCACGACTTCCCCGTACAACCACAATTCGGTCTTTTCCCAAAGCTTCCCGAATTTGCCATGGCTTAATAGCCATTAAATCGATCGCATCCATTTTAATGGACTCAGATTTGATCACTTCAAAGCGTCCCCGTATAACCACAATTCGGTCTTTTCCCAAAGCTTCCCGAATTTGCCATGGCTTAATAGCCATTAAATCGATCGCATCCATTTTAATGGACTCAGATTTGATCACTTCAAAGCGTTTACAATATCTAAATATTTTAAAATTTCTGCGCACAAATTTGAGAGCCCATTTTAACTTTAGTAAGCTTACTGAAATTGTTTGTTTGCATTACAATTCATATGGTTACTACTGTGAAATGTTAAATGTGTCGGGATGGCAACGCAAAAATAGGGGAGTTAGCTCATGATCAGGATAGGGATAACTGCACCACACGCAGTAAGAGTAGAAAAAAGCAATAGGAAAAAATTCACGAAAGCTAATTTTACTGAACCTTTGATGGGGTAAATATTGTTCTTTTATTGGTTCCGTTAGAACGTTAGAACGTTCTAATTTTTGCTTTGTTTAACGACTGAAATTCTTAGCAATTTTCTGCTTAAATTAAAATTTATTAGTAGAGAAATTGAAGTGCTTGTAGCTGGTAGGCGTTGAGCATAACCATATTAAGTCACATGCTAATAAATATTCTCGCCTTGCTTTTACCAAATGTGCCTTCCAAGCTGTCACCATAATTTAGAATTCACGGACTGCTACAGCCGGCTTTCCTATACATAGTCATTTATAACGCTTTTCGCTGAAGTTAGGGGTGGGTAATTCCTTGGACCTAGACCTTGCATACAAACAAAACCTTCCACAGCGTGTGTGCATGTGCACGAGCGTGGAGCGAGCGTCGGTGAAAGTGAGCGTCATCTCAACCCAGTAGTAGTGAAGGTACTGAAACTCGCCTCAGTCAGTAGTGTCTCTTTCTATCTGGGTGTTCAACAAAAACAGAGGGTTTCTTCGTGGGAAGCTCAGTTCTGGTCCAGCGTCTGAACTAAGCACATCCTGGACTTTCGCCTCCGTTTCCAGCTTCCGTTTCTCTTGTCAACGTGAGAAGTACATGTGAAAAGTGACGTGAGAGTGTCAAACGTGATTTCTGTTCAACAAAGATTACGTCAGCACTAAATCAGCTTATTTTAAACAACGAGCTTTTCTTAAGGTAAATAATAAAGTAGTGTGTTTAAATCCTTAAATCCTTACATAAAATAAACGCAGGTAATTAATTAGGCTATTGTTTTAACTAAAGCATTTTCGAAATGCCCGTTTGTTTTAGGCGTGTTGAGTCTCAATTTTAACGTGCCAATAGCTAATTGTATTAGAATTTAGCTACAATAGAAATTTCGTGTTTTAGAAGATTTTACCCTTATTTTTGTTCCGTCAGTAATGCCCAAAACTTCTAAGATATACGATGAAAGCAAGGCATTCAAATCTTCATTGTTTCAAATTCGACATAAATATATGATGCGTAGTTGCCGAGCATCATAAATTTATTGCTCATGTATTTTATTGCTCAAGTATTTTTCCTCCTTATAACAATAAATTCAGATATTGGTTTTTTTTTCTTGCTCATCTTTAGCAGGGTAGGGTTTTGAATACAAAGCCACATTTTACATGCGCTTCCACCAGCAAACAATAAACTTTAGAAAGAAAAAGCATATCAAATTTCAATGAATTCATTTTTAATAATCTCAGGTAAATCCTGTTTGAATAAAGTTTTAATTTCGAATTCCATGAATGGAATTTCTTAAGAGAGATCCTATGGCTCATAAAGAGAACAAAAGAATTTGAGTCTGACAAGCTAGAGGCAAACGTGAATCTCGTTCTGTTTCCAATTCCATCGAAGTTGAAACAAAAGTGGCATTCGTTCACAAAACTAAATCATTAGCATTATACTTGATGAAGAGTGACAGTTGAAACTAGAGTCACGTTGACTATTGGAAAGTGCTTTCTCCAGTTTGTTTTCCTAGTTTGGCTTCAGTAATTAAAGCCTCTGGCTCAGATTTAAAGTATTGTTCTAGCACGTGGGTGGGCGGATAGCGTGCGCTCAAGATTCTCGGAACGTACACGTGAAATCCATGGGGTATTATGCAGTTTTTAGTAAGATTAACGGATGTTTGTTGTTTGTTGGCTTGTATAGAAACATATATAAAAGCAGCACCCTTGACCCAGTTCCTTTCAACAGTAAGTCAAGTCAACTCATTTAGTCATTATAACCTTATAACTTGTAGAAAATTCAATTACAAGTTCACCAGAAGGAAATTACGTATTATATATGTAATTCTCTTGGGCATATTCAAGCAAACACAAATTTCTTAACTTAATAGCACCAACTTTCTTAATTCAGAAGCAAATACCAAGTATACGAACTCAGTTGGCGAACTTCATTGTTCATTGTATGCATTGAAATAGAACTACTTCTCACCAAAGAAACTTATCACAATTGTAATCTACTCGAGAAGCCAAAACTTGGCTTGGTTTTACTAACTTTCTCTGCGCCGTGGATTTGTTATAAAGTTTCCTGTTCTGCCTTCTCGACTCTTGACGTAGAATAGCTCAAGCTTGAACTTGATATGCTTGGCAATTTTCTGAGATCATGGAATTTTCTGCATATTTTTGTTAGTTTGGTGTTCGGTGATATTATTACTTTCTACTGCCAGCATGATTTAATGAAACCGAATATAAAATATAAATGTAGACTTTTAATATTATGAAATTGCAGTGCAAAAATAAAACACTCAACTTTTGTCTCGGCTTCACCGCGTTGAAATTGTTTACCTCTATTCAGCGTGTGTTAGCTCAATAACTTTTCGATTAAACGGCACCCTGTAATATTAAAAATCCAATTAACCAAGCATTGCACTCAAAAACTGTTCAGCTAATATTTACACAATCAAACTTTATAGTGTTTCCAAAGTTTAGTTGTCTCAACGCCTACGCTTTTCTGATCGACTTTCTGAGTATGCACTACGGAAGCGTGACGCTTGGCATTTATTCCAGCATTTCCATAATGAATTCCTAAAACGACCTATAGTGACTACACCCAGCAATCCATACAGTGCATAATGTTGATAATATACATAAGATACGAAACGTCAATAACCGTTAAACGCAAAAAAAGCTATATCCGAAGTGGCAATAACCCCGAAATGAAGCCCCAAAACCAATGAGCCACAGCCGCATGCTTGCAACAATATTTTTGTTTTCATTCTATTACCGACCCTATTGTAATGGAAATATTAACCCAGATTGTAAGCAAACATCCGAGTCCTCCGAATCTAAATGCAAAGCTATTCAAAATTAAATGATACGATTAGGCTTATGTGCACGACAGATATTAAGGCGTTTAGTAAAACCCACGTCACTTTCACTTCCACTGCTTAATCCCTGTTCTTTCTCATTTTGTCCTTGTTCAGAGCTTCAGCCGCCTGGTTCTTCCATTAGTCAGCCCCTGTCAGCAGGAGTCTTTAGAAATGCCAC